>JAOUZG010040121.1:868430-878583 GCA_026289955.1 Argiope argentata
TTAAAAAATTTAGATGAAAAGAAAATTTCTGCTTCTTCATCTAAAATAATTGATGAACACCGTTTGAATCAATAAAAAAATTTAGATGAAAAGAAAATTTGCCCTTCTTTACCGAAAATGGATGATGATCATTGCTTGAACCAATTAAAGAACTCGAGTATCTTGATAAGCGATGAGGCGGTAAATGGGAGATCTTGACTATACCAAAAGAATCTTGATGAAATAGATTTCCTCATTGGAGATGATTATACTGGTAAATTGTTAACAGGAAATATAAAACATCTTTCAAGAGGTTTAGTTGCTGTGCGAACACTTTTAGGTTGGACAATAATCGAAAAATCTAAAGCAAAGGACACAATCACAAATAGTTCGCTGTTAGGACTATCATGACATGTAAATAATGAAAAGATTACAAATGTCTGGGATTTAGATACCTTAAAGATAGTAGTAAAAAAATACTAAAATAGAAACCCAGGAACTTGCTTCGTAACCTTTTGTTGTTGTTTTTGTTGTTACTAATGACACTTGCCATGGACAAGCAAGCTGACGGCCGTCAGCGATTTTAAGCCGAATGAGCATCTATTGTTTTTGAAGTACTCCAACTAGGGCCAAGAGTACAACTTAACTACATGCTCATCATATTCGCTTTCACAGCCCATTTTTACAGGAATACATATTCATAGAAAGTACACAGAAAGTACACAGAAGAACAGCCATGCAGTAACCGGGGTTTGAACCCAGGACATCCAGATCACGAAGAAGATGCGCTACCTCTGTGTCAGGACGCTGGCTTGAAACGTTTTAGACAGACTATAGATATTGGATAGAAATTTGTTGACGTGTAGTTAGATTATGCTATTAATTAGTAGATATTAATAGACGTGTAGATATTAAGTGAATTTACCTTGGTTTGATAGATATCCTCAAATATCTGATAATAAAGAGTTAGCTCTAGAGAGGCTTAGACACAAATTTAAATCCCTTATATTAATGAATAGATTACGCTATTATCAAAAAGTTGTTAACCAGTGGGAAAAGGAAGGTGTTATAAAGCAAGTTAAAAAAAACTTTAAATTTATTCTGAACATATGGGTGTACATTAATTACCACACAGAGCAAAATTTAAAGATTACCACTAAAGTTCTTCTGGTATTTGACGGTACCGCTAAAAATAAAAACTCCATATTCGATCTCTACGGCTTACATTCATTTACTTCATCATTGTGAAATAATATGTTAAGTGTTAAAGTGTGTTTTAAATCCAATATAATCTTTTAATACAGAAAGTGTTCAGCATTATTTGATGGATTCAACTCATAAATGGAGCTTTTTGAAGTTAACTAATAATGAAACAAAAGCCCTACTCCCCAGAATGTCGGAAAAGGTAGACAAGTTTTTATATTATATTTCTTTAATTATATTCATTCTGATTAAATAAAAATCTAAAATCTTAACACTGAGGTTAAGCCTTAAGGACCATCACTCTCCAAGGTATAAATAACCTTTCCCGGAAACAGCACGTCCCGTCATCGGTAGGAAGTAGTCAACCCCACACCATGTCTGTATGCACTCAGGGGGCAAAAACTAGCTACCATACAGGAATCTTCTCATTGTCATGCCTGAGGTGGTATAAAGACTTCAAACGAATACCCAAAAAAGGACGTACTTTTTCGAATATTTTTGAAGTGAAACCGATGGTGACAAGAAAAAATCCACCGATCTACAAACCAATTGCAAAATTTTTAAATACATTTGTAGTTGCAGTAAATAAAATAACCGGCGTCCTGGCACAGAGGTAGCGAGTCTTCCTCGTGATCTGGGAGTCCCGGGTTCGAGTCTCGGTTAGGGCATGGTTTTTCTTCTGTGCACTATCTGTGAGGTGTGTGAAGGTTCTCCCCGGTAAGAAAAGGCTGTTCAATCAAATGTGATGAGTGTGTAGCTAAGTAGTACTTTTGACCCTAGTTGGCGCAACTTCAAAAACAAGAGACGCTCATCGGGCTTAAAATCTCTGACGGCCGTCAACTCGCTTGTACATTGAAAGGGATATTGATAACAACAATAAATAAAATAAGGAGCAAGATTTACATCTTAACAAAGAAGGCTAAAAAATAAAATAATATATATCAGTTTTCGCAGAGACATCTGGCTCAACGCAGAACAGTCTGTAGAACCACGTGTGAAGGTATTTTAGAAATAAATAGATGGTAATACATTGTGACTCCTGGTAAAGTATGCGATTTCCAAAATGACTGCAACAAAAATAGATCTATTTACTATCGAAAGCGACGAGAAAGAAATGTACAAACCTGGGTCTGTCAATAAAAAGGAAATGTCAGTAAGGAATTTGTGATTCTTTCCGGATTGTCTTGAAATGGGAAATTTAAAAATGAAAAGAGTTAGAAAAATGCTAAAATCAACTTTATGTTCTTTCAAGAGAAAATAGATAGGCCGATATTTACAGGAAAAAAACACATTTCTTTATCTCAGTGCCTTTTAAAGACTGAGACAATCAGCAAAAACTACTGGTCATATTTCGAAAAGCACTAATTCATTCTTCGAAAAAATTGAATACCACTTTTGTATATACATTCATCAATATATATCTGCGAATTTCCCATACGTTTATCCTATGAAATAATGTGCATTTGAGTTCTTAGCACAAACCCTTCAAGATTAATAGACTCTGGAAAAGGAATAGAAATTAATAGCAATGGAAATTTCATAAAAGCCCATCTATCAAAGAAATCACAACACATGCTTCGAAAAATTCTTTTGCATATATACTTATCAATATATTTCTGCGAATTTCCCTTATGTTTAACCTATGAAATACTGTGCTTTTGAGTTCTTTCTTAGCATAAACCCTTCAAGATTAATAGACTCTGGAAAAGGAATAGAAATTAATAGCAATGGAAATTTCATAAAAGCCCTTCTATCAAAGAAATCACAACACATAGTTCAGGAGAAGAAGAAGAGATACTAAATTGAAAATTTAAAAAAATAGTTTTTGCATTTTAAACATTTAATAAACGACGACAAAATATGACTAAAAATGTCTAAATATTCACTGTGCATAAACAATAAGTAATATAATGGCACTTTTTGCTAGTTTGAGAAATAATATATATATTTTATAACATCATTCCCCCCCCATAAAATAATCTGCAATGTTTTGCAACTTAGATGTACTTTACTCAATAATTGAAATAAAGACGAATAAAAGTTACGCACCATTTACAATTACGTCTAAGAGAAGGCGTCCAATGTTAAAGAGCAAAAATATGTATACTTCAAATTTATTATAATTACTTCAAAATTGGATCTGAAAATTGTGAAAATGGATTCTACTAATGTTAGTAAGAATTGCTTTCGTTAGTTATTGCATCTATACCTTGCCTTTTTGATAATGATTTGTGATTTTTTAACTATTTTTTAAAACTATTTTTAACTCATTGATTTCCCTGCTGCATATGGCACTCAATAAAAAAAACTAACTTTAAATAAACATACTAATAAGAATATATATTTTTTGTCTTACTCATTTTAAAGCGTTATTATATAAATGAGAGCAATTTTTTTAATTGCTGTGCACTGATTGCCTACTTAAAACATTTCTCTTACATATAGAAATTTTTAGCTTTAAAGTAATTAAATTTTTATTATTACTTTATTTACTTATTGATTTTAATTTTGTATTCTTTAGTAAACATTTTGGTTTAAAAAAATAACCTTTACTGATTTTTAGCTTGAAAATAGAATCCTAACATGATTTTGGTACTTTCATAAAAATACAACATCTGCCACTCTATAACTACCGCTCCGCTCTATGATCCAGTGAGTTTAGGTTATTTCACGATACACAGTTCCTTTTTCTTTTCTGTTTCTTTTCACTCACTCACCGAAATTTTTATCTTTAAAGTTATTTAAATTTTTATTATTACTTGATTTACTGATTGTTTTTAATTTTGCTTTATTTACCAAAAATTTTCGTAATAATAAATAACCTTTACTGATTTTTAGCTTGAAAATAGAATCCCAACATGATTTCGGTACTCATAAAAATACATCTGCCACTCTATAACTACCGCTCCGCTCTATGATCCAGTTTGTTTAGGTTATTTCACGCTACACAATTCCTTTTCTGTTTCTTTTCTCCTCCTCCCCCCTGGAACTGCCCACCCTGCTCTGTGCACCTGCGCTTAATGAGAGTCGCACGTCAAAGCACGTGGTCTGGGGTGCTGGACGTTCTTTTAGCTCTTACGAAAGGGGCAGGGGTCATTCCACTGCTATAACGTTACAATATTATGCTGCACATTTCAAACGTTATCATACGAGCACGTCCAATAGGATCTAGGCTGCGTAGAAGAGGGCTAAATAAAGAAATTGAAGCGTAATTCATACAGAACACCATATGACCTATTATATTCAATACTTAAAAATACGGTGTTTATAAACTCAACAGAAAATAAGAGAAACAAGGTAAAAAAGCAACAATTTCACCATTGCCGAAAAACCTCAAAATAGTTATTGGAATCTTCATTCATTAAATCGTAACCTTAGAAGAAAACAAGTAGTATAAAAAAATTCAGTCAATTTCTACTTAGATCAACAAAGGAAAATTTTATTTCAGTTATTTTTTATTAAATAATTGCAATTAATGTAAATAATTTATCAAAAGAGTATTGCTTTTCAGAAGAATTGAACTCGCATTCTTCACCTTCACATGAAAAATTCGGAAATCCTTGTATTTTACCGATTGAGCTACTGCCTGTTGATTTCATTCCTCATTATAAGCTTCTAAAACTCTATTTTAGGTATAAAAAAGTAATTAATGAATTAATGTTGAAGAAAAGTTGACTTTGTGGCTCAGAGGTAGCGCGTCTTCCTCGTGTTCTGGAAGTTACAGGCTGGAGTCCCGGTTTGGGCATGGTTGTTCTTCTGTGTGCTATCTGTGAGATGCGTGATTGTGCCCCCTGTAAAAAGGGGCTGTGCAAACAAATGAGGTGAGTGTGTAGCTAAGTCATACCCTCGGTCCTAGTTGGCGCTACTTCAAAAACTGAAGACGCTCCTTTCGGCTTAAATCTACTGCGGTATCAGTAGGGGGCTTGTCCATAAGCAAGTGCCATAAGTAACAACAACAACAACATACTTAAAAAAAACTGTGTTAACGTTGTCTCGTCTGCTATAAGCTTTAAATAAATGTATTTGAACTTGAGTGGATGAATAAAAAGTATTTTATTAATGATTGCAAATTGATATAGAGAGAGAGAGTATGAACTAATAGCAGGAATTGAAAATACAATAATGACAATAATGACAACGGCTTTAAGTTCAACGTAACAACAAAAAGTGCTATTTTAAATTATTCTCAGAAATATCTCTTAATAATTATAAAAATTAAAAGGAAAAAATTGTACGGAACTAAATTGGTATCATTATTAAGATATCTTTTGAATTTTTAAGATAGCACAAAATTTGCAGTATATGATAATAACTCTCAAATTAACCAAAAAAATATCAAATTTTACTTCATCATTATATTAAAATAAATATTTTAAACACATTTTTTAAAGTCACTCTAAGATGCACATTTTCAACCCGTAAAATAAATTTATGCTTAATTTGATAGCTCTAAGTAGAATGATAAGCCCATCCAACTCGCGTAACTTAGTGGGTGAATGTATTGATGCTTCACAGACAAAACCATTTCACTTACAACTAGGAAAATCGACAAACACATTTCTTAAATAGTGGAGATGTGCATCTCGGAACATTTTTGTGAAGGCTTGATTAATTAAAAATTAAGCTGAATTTTAGCTTTTTGTGTCGCTTCGACTTCAGAAAATATTATTCCACGAAAATAATGTTTGCACTATTTCAAAAAATTTTTTAAGTGGTCTTTTAAAGATACCGGTTTAAAAGTCCTGCAGTTTTTATTTATCTATATATTTTTTGCCTAGAGTACATTTTAATTAATTACCAACCAATTACCAGTAGTAATTAATTACTAACATAGATTAATTAATTCCCAATAGTAGATTACATTGTTGTCCTGAAATTCAAAGCAGTTACATAGTTTCATCAAATATTCTGTTGTATGAATTTTTCCATTATTGAAAGCTAAAGAAAATAGTTTAATATCTGTGTGGTTTATTAGAAGAATTAAAAAAGCGGATCTATTGTACCGCAAATGAATATTGCTGAACATCACTTTGAAGTCATGAGACTAGTCTCAATTGGAAAATTTCATCTGCCCAATGAACAGAAATATCTAAAACAATTAAAACAACAATATTTCGATGTTTCAGAATTTGAAAACATCATAAAAATGCAGTTATATGTTGTTGCTTCTAATGGCACTTGACATCGACAAGCTCGCTGACACAGTCAGCGATTTTAAGCCGAGGGTGCTTCTCTTTTTCAAGTTTCGCTAACTAAGGCCAAGAGTAAGTTTAAGCTACTCACGCGTCCCATTCGTTTGTACAACCCCTTTTTACATTCCTTTACACACATTTCACAGATAGAAAAGAGGAAGAACAACCATACCCGAACTGGGACTCGAACCCCGGACACCCAGATCACGAGACAGACGCGCTCCCTCTGTGCCAGAGCATCGGTGGAAGTTATATGTAAATGATTTAATTGAAATTAATTGCAATCAATATCTTCGCAAAAGCTCTATATTGCAATATCTTCGATCAGCGATAAAAGATTAATAAGCTGATAACTGCTCATTCATAATACTTTCACTTCAGTTAGAGGTTATTTCTAATATTTTCTTTCAGCTTTATTTTGAGTATGCATTTGTTATTGCACTTTTTTTTTTCTGTTAGTGGAACATTATTTGTTTCTAACCTATTTTAATGATAAGTTTCGATTTGAATATTTGTGAGAAGTATGGATAAAGAAGATCCCACTACAAAGTAACAAAACTTTTAATGTTACTATACATTTTTATCAAAAATGTACTGATTTTTTAAAGCATTTTCTACTAAAATTTTTGTGAGTTCATTGTGACAATCATACCTGAAATAAAGTTCACAAGATAAAATCCCGTTTAGATGGGCATATCTTCTAGCAATTATTAATAATTGATTCCTTCTTCTGAAATCTTTCATCTGAATAATATTTTGAAAAACTATTTACATATCTCTTTTTCGAAGAGTGATCTCTAACATACAACAATAAGAACTGTTGTATGCTAAAAGAATAAGAATAATAAAATATTAATGTATGTTAGAATTAATAAGAATGAATAAACCAGAAGTGTTTTTGTCCAATCAACAAGAATCGGATATGAAATTTATTAACGGCTAATGAGAGAAACTAATAATTATAATAATTATAATGAGAGAACGAAAGTGAAACTTCGAATAGGAGGGTGAAAAAAAGGATAAACTGGTCGCACTTCTGATTAGTTTTGGTCTGGCTGCAGGTGAAAAACTATTTACAAGTACCTTTTTCGATGAGTGATCTCTAACAAAAGAAATTCTTATCGATAAACCGGAAGTGTTTCTATCCAATCAACAAGAATCGAATACGAAATTCATAAACGGCTAATGAGAGAAACTAATTATGATAATTATAATAATGAGAGAACGATTGTGAAACTTTGAATAGGAGGGTGAAAAAAAAAGTTAAACTGGTCATGATTCTAACTACGTCTGGTGTGGCTGTAGCTTAGTGCTTCTAAATTCAAATTGACTAAGCTTTTGGTCTTTACAAAAACTCAGACTTCACCATATAAATCGTTCAGTTGTGGTCGATTTGTGTGTCTGGATGGGCTGTTCGCAAAACAGTCCAGATGTTATCTTTTTTTTGCGTGTTGATTCTTTTTCATACCTTCTTTTAACATTTAATCTACATCTTTCCATTTCTGATGAAAAGCAATATCTAAGAATGGGAAAGTAAGTAAAATAGATTGTTTTTAAAATGCGATTTTTAAGTATAATCTCAAGAGCTGTTGCAAACATACTTTACAAGGCGCCACTGAGCTTGTGTATATAGACCTTAGATATCGAACGAAAATGCAAAATTATATCACCATAAAAATGCTGAAAAAAAACTGAAACTCCCCAAAAGGCAGGCCCCTAGGCAATTGCCTATTTCTTTTTTATATAATTGAAATTTGTTTACAAATATATTATAAAGTTAAAAACAAAAATAATCACAAACGAACAAAATGTTATAAGATATATGGAAAGTTTTAAAGCAATATGAAAATTCACACCAGAGGTGTAGTGAAGATATTCTCCTCCCCCCTCCCAGTAAAATTCTACTACGAGCTTGGTTGAAAAAAAGTTGAAAAATAAATAAGTAAATGAAACAAGAAAGTTTTATTAAAAGAAAGTAGCAGATTGGGAATCCTTTTTCGATCAAATGTTGAATATTACAAAAAATAATGAAAAAATACCAAATCGGAATTCTCGCGATCCAAACAATTTTCTATAAAGCCTCATTAGTTCGTGCCCTGTCTTTAAGAAGCCTTCTTTTAGACAACAAATTTACGTGGCTGGTAATGAGATTATTTTTTAATAAACCAGTTTTTGATTTAATTTTGAAGAATACCGAAATTAGAAACATACAAGGAAATTTTTTCTCCTAAGATTACAATACAAAGTTTTCTTCTAAGCATTGTGTAAAAGAAGACCAAACTTACAAATGTTAATGGCATCTATTAAATGCTAACCTATAAGTGAAAAGTGTAGTTTTTATTCTTTTATATGAAAATCAGTACTATAATGAAATAAACATATTTTCTTTTCTTTTTTTTTTTGTTTTATTAATACACAGTTTTTTCTTTATTAACCACTTAAGTATTTTATTTTCTTTACTTTCTAATAAGATGATACCTTCTATTTTGGGAACATTTTCCCATTTTGTTTCAAATGAAAATCCTTTGAATACATGACTTATCTATGCATTCGAAGTAATTTTCACATTGAGTTATAAGCATTATGAATGGTTTAGTTTTAGTTTACAGCTATCAAAATTTAATAAATCGATGCAAGTACGGTATACGGCAAAACTGTTAAGTGGTTAACAGTTTTTTAAACTGAGTCTGAATAGATTTATTATTTACACCAAATAAGTATAGAAAATAAATAAACCCATACGAAGAACGAAAAATAGAAACATCTGTGGAATCTATTTCTTATAATGATACAATACAAAATTTTCCACTAACCGCTCATTATAAAAAAAGACTAATTATAAAAATCTAGCCTCAATGAGGAAATTGCATTTTTTTTTTCTTTCAGGAATGAAAATCCTTTCTAAAATAAGAATACTTATTATTCTTACTTTTTTTTCTGATTAGAAATATTTGCAATAGGTCACTGCAGTTGATATCTAAGCCTATTAAGAAGAAAACGAGTTAACTCGTAATCCATTCGTAAGACAGTAAGCGAAAGTAATACATCCATTACGTGTCAACAATGGTATAAATCTAGTAAAAAGTCGATAAATAAATTTAGCAATTAATGGTTTCCTTTTTCCAAATTGAATCTTGAATCGTTTACCCAGTTAGATGTTTTTGGCATATATTCCTACAAATCCAAACCCGTTGAAAATAAAGTTTACGAAGGAACTTCAGACGACTTATTAAAAGACACTCCCAAGAGCTGACTCCTTCCTGTCATAGGGTCTGGTGTCACCCCCTGTCGGCTCCTGTGTTCGAAATCAAATCGGAAAGAATCGTCATAAATCTGTAAGGGGGAGTAACCCCAACATTTCTCTTTCAGTCCAAACACCAGACGATCCCGTTTCGGGACATGTGGGGTGGAGTAACTTTATTTGTGGGTTGCATTGAAGGTGGCGGTCCGTTTGGTATATTTGTTATTCTTGTTTCGGTATGTGCATCTGCTGTTTGGCTTTCAATACCAGCTTGGACGCAATGCTGAGGGATTTAAGAATCAAGTATCCAGTGTCTGCCCAGTCAAACAATTTGATGTAGGTTTCTTTTTTTCCCACACTTTTGGCTCGCGAAATCTAACAGCCTGTTTGCTTTTCAATTATTCACCCAATCGACATGTCAACGTTTCTCATTCTATGAGCATTTTTTTTTTTTTTGAGAAATGAATTCAGTTAATTTAAATGACATAACAGCCACGTGACAAACTGTTCGTTGTCTTATATAATGCCGCAACACTAC
>JAOUZG010040121.1:878593-904628 GCA_026289955.1 Argiope argentata
AGGAATGAATTCAGTTGATTTAAATGAGATTACAGCCATGTGACAAACTGTTCGTTGTCTTATATAATGCCGCAACACTAATCTTTTTCATCCTTTAAGGTGTCTGATTATTTTTTAAAAAATAACTAGAATTTGACGCATAAACATGAATTCACTCTACTAATTTTCATTTCTAGTTTACGTTCAAAAAAGCTGTTCTCTAAATTTTGATTCTAAAATGTACTTTCATCAACAAAGGCGCGTATACACATATAAAAAATTATATATAAATAGCTTATGTTGACTCAATTCTCATACGGGATGCCCCATTTATATCTTATTTTAATTTACTTTTTAGTTATAATTATTATTTATTATTTAGCTATAATTTAGTTAATATTTTTCATTCTTACAAATAATACCTGTAATTTTGTCTTAAAGCGCATGTTAATGATATGGCTCTAGGAAAAAGCATAATCCTGTAATTTATGAATACAGAAAAATTCAAAAACAATCATGTGTCTAGTTACTAAACGCTGGAATGTCTAGACAGTCCTGAGTTCCAGCTCACATTCATATTGTACAGGGCTGCAAAATGTTTGAATTAACTCCAGCAAACGAAAAGAGAGAAATTTGATTGTTATAAAAAAATCTGATGTTATTCGGAAGAGCGGCCATCATTTCGCCCACGAAAGAAAATCTTTTGTCAAACACATTTACTGCAATCTTTCATCTCCTGCCTATTTATAGAAACAAAATCCCAATTTCATTTTATTTTATCCGGAATTTTTTGATTATATGTATAAAAAAATTATCTCATAACAAATTAAATAATATTAATAATATCAATTATCTCATAACTAATTAATATCAAATAACAAATTAAAAACAATAAAAAAATCTAATAATAAGACTGAAAACTAAGTTTAGCCAAATATTCTTAGGTTCATTAATATGTCTTTTTACAAAAGAAATTATTACGTTGATACAAATAAAAAAAGGCTAATACGTTGATACAAAAAAAAAAAAAACTAATACGTTGATACAAAAAAAACTAGTACATTGTTACAAAAAAGTAATACGTTAACACAAAAAGATACGTTGTATCTTTTTCGAATTTTACTTCATCAAACAATAAAGTGTAATTACTTATCAGTTGTTAGTATTTCATATTTAATTTAGCCCCACCCTAAGGTTCCTCAACCGGCCCTAGCTAATCCAGATTTCAACTTAAGAAATTATAATACTTTTTATTATTCATTAAATTACCTTATAGTAATTTACTTTACATCAAAATGATTTTCATAATTATTTTTTCTCATAAAATTGAGGTATCTGAAAAATAACGTTTTGGCAATTTTTTTAAAATTCCAAGTATGCGGTAGTTTAATAAGTTTTGTTTAAAATATCTTAAATAGTTAGGTTTAAAAAATAAATTTCAAAATTCCATTCTGATCTAGTTCAGGATGATCAAAATATTCTTTAAACATCCTTTCAAAATTTTATTATTAAATTGTTTTGAAAGGATTAAAAAAATACACTGTGTTATAATTAAAACCTCCCCTGGGAAATTCACAACAGATGACTGTAATAAATCGTGAATGGATGATATGTTGCGCAGTTGACAGTTTTAACAGCATTTTCAAGAAACGCAAGACTTCACACATTTCGGTTAACTTGATTTGAATATTGTTATGTCTGTCTAACGTTTAAAAGTAATGCACGCTTGTCAAAAGGTACATTAGTTGATTTATTTGAAAATGTGCGTCAAATGTTTTGCGCCATTCATCAATAAATGCTTTCGCGGAAAGAAAATCGTTTTCATTGTGGCAGATGTTTCATAATATTTGACTTGCGTTCTAAACAGAATATTTATTTACTAGAATTGCAGCAAGTTTATATTAATATCATGGAAGTATTAACTGCAGATATGTTGCTTGAAAAGAATTTCAAGGACAGTACTTGTACTTTTTAACATTAAATATCCTTTGTTTGTCAAAAGTATGTAAAATTATTATATCAATACAAAGGAAATGTGGTAGGATTCATAATAATTTATGGAATTTAAGAAAAAATAAAATAAACTGAGATTGATGCTTACCAAAACATAAGGCTTTTTTTTTTTAATTTTTGCAATAGAAATATATAAAAATAGTTACATTTATAACAAAAACTGTTTTAATATGATTTCTTTCCTCCTTAAAATAAGTTTTGAGAAGAATATATTATAAGATTATCAAGTATTATCGCACTTTCTTATGGATGAACATTTAAAACAAATGAAATTGTATTTGTTAACATTTATTCGTTGTATTTAAAGCATGATAATTAGAATTTACAGTAAAATAATGACTTTTTGGGTTTCTTTCTTGTTATTTCAGTTTGATTTTGACATTTCTTATCATATAATCTATCAAAAGGACATAATTAATGAAAAGTAAAGATTGAAATATGTTGTTATGCAATTATATTTTCTACTAATTCTTGAAGTTATTGTTACGCAAAATTTTAAATGTGAAATAACGAAATTTCCAGAATCTCATGAGTCTAAATTACTTTTCGTTTTTAAATATATCGTGTGCATTTTTAATCATGTATTTATATAAAAATGAAAGTATTTGGAAACTCAGAATTTCAGACAGTTACTGAATTTTAGTGTCTTTACTTTGCTTCCAAAGTTACGTTCCGGATTAATATTTTTTATAAAAAGATTAAGTGATTTTCTTTAAATTTAGCAGATGAAGGATTTTCCGTCATATTTTTTACTAACCCTTTTCCACAAAAGGATAGAAGATTTGCAATCTCTTTAATGCTATTTCCATTGTTTATGATGATTCGGGGGGAGTGAAAATTATTTTGCTGTTATAATGACAAATGCAAAAGTCAAGAAATCATTTTTTTTATTTCTTTAGAATAAGTCATTCAAAAAGAAATTAAGCATTCCGCTTTTTCTGGAAATTTCAACTGTTTCTCTAAACTTGATCATCTCTCGTCTTCTTCCTACTCCAAATCTATAGCGTCCCGGTTAAAAATTCAGAAAATCGGCCTCTTTATTAAAATAATAAATAAATAGAAAAAAAGACCATAAGTTACATTTTAATGAGGAATAAAAAATAATACTTTTCATTAAATATACAAGTGTTTTCTAAAAACCATGATACATTTTTAAAGACATGAATTTATTTAACAACGTTTGGCTAGGAAAAAGTTATATTTTGTGATATTTTTTAAAAAATAGCAAAATATATTGATGTATCAACTGAAGTGGTCTCCACGAATTATTCCATCATACCCTCTAATAACTGTGTATTATTAATCGTATCCCACTGGTGAACAATAATTACAAAAGAACTTATTAGACTTCGATATTTCGTGATTAATCGCTAGATTGAGGTTAAAACAGAAGCACCAGAAAACCGAATATTCCTTTTTTGAGACTGATTAAAACCATAATTCTGCACGTAACAAAATCACCTACCAAATTTCATGCATAGAAATCTTCACGTTTTATGAGTCACCACATTTACATATTTGAAAAATTACATACTGACAGAAGCTAAACCTCTTAAGTGATTTAGCTCCAAATTCAATAAGTGCCCACACTTGGATATTAAATCTGTGTAACAAATTTTTACTTATCGTACTCTCTTCTCATTGTAATTATAGTTATAATTTATATTCGGATTCCCGATAGAGAGACAAACTTCCTCTGAATGAATTTCATTGAAAATGCGTTGGAATTTTATAAATTTAGTGTAAAAGCCATTTGCCAAATTTCACCCGCCTAACTAAAAACGTTTTTAAGTTATCGTGCTCATAAGTAGAGACAGATAAACATAATATCAAAATGTTCTTTTCGGACTGAAAGAGATCTGAATCGTAAGAATTCGTCAAAATTTTGGATCTTTACAATATTTTCTCTTTATTAAAAAAGAAAAAGGAAAATACGATTATTGCATAGTTATAATATTATAATTTAGGACCTAATTGCTTAAAATATTCAACCTAATCCAAATGCATGTCAGTTTCGTTGAGAATGACGCTCAAATTGAATCCAATTATTTTCGGTTCATGAAGTCGTAGTATAAGGTTAATTAGCGATGATGATCTCGTGTCCGCTTTACAATAGAAAAGCGTGGGGTTGCAGTAATTTCTAAAGATATGAACCCCTGAGCATTGCAAGTGCCATAGGTAACAACATAAATTATAATAACCGTTAGAAAACAATGAAAATCCGATGACAACAATCATTGGAACTCAAAGATATTTTCTATATATTAGTAGAGGACACAGTTTTGAGCGAACAAGGTCAACAATAAAGTAATTGTGAAGTATGAGAAAAACCAACAGCCTACACGATTCAAAAGTTTTAAGGTTTTTAATAAAAATAATATCCTTGAGTATAAATCGTAAATGTAATTAAGGAACAAAGTAATTCTGACGAAAGTAATGTTTACATTCGATAGTCAAAGATACAGTTAGTTGGAGATACAGTTTTGCCTGAATAAAGTCAACAATAGATGTCACAAGGAAATTCAGAGAAATGCCACAAGCCTTACAAAAACCGAAAGCCTAAACAATTCAAACATTTTAATGTTTTTAGTAAAACCAATATCCTTGACTATAAATCGTAATAATAGTCAAAAAACAAAGATTCCAATAAGAATAATGCCTGGAACTGAAATGTATGTTTATATACGATAGTAGATGTCAGAGCTTTGCCTGAATAGGGTCGACAGTAGATGCCACACGATGATTATTGATTATTATAGGGAAATAATCAAAATACTACGCAGATCAGACATTTTAATGTTCGAATCTTAGCGGCAAAAAAGAATTAATTTTTTAAAAAACAGGAAAATTCAATTTAATAGATACAATTTCATTTGTAAGAAACTTTCGCATAAGAGGATGTCAAAGTTAAACAGGGTACACAAAAGTATATACACTATTGTTGTCGATTGTTCGTTTTCAGTTAATGAAAATTCCTTGATCAAGAGTTACTGGAAAGATTGAGAATAAGAAAAAATGAAAAAAAAAATAATTTTAATGCAGCTAGATTTTTAGCTGTAGTGAAAGTTTAAATAAAATATCCATATTAATCATTAAATGGATATGATTTTTAAGAAAAAGAGGGGGAAGGCATTGCAACTGTTAGGGATGTGACTGTAAGCCCTTAATCTCTTAACGAGTTTGGTCCGTGCAACGAATTATCATATTTTTAAACTTATAATCTAAAATTTGATCATAGACATCCTAATTCTATACAATGGTACCATATCTGTATAGGGATAGACCGTCCGTCCGTATGTAATATTCGTATGCATGTAAACGTGATACTCAAAAGTATAATGATTTGAATTCGTGTATGGGGTTTTGCGCCCGCAATTGAAACTCTGAATAAAATTTCGGCTTTGATCGGTCGGATGAAAGACATCGAAAATATATATTCAGTTTTTTAGTATTTTTAATAATCTCATCCCAGCGACTAATCGTCAAATAGACTTTTAGTACTCGAATAGACGTTTTAGTAATTATTATTCCCCAATGAAATGAGGGTAATAACACACAAATTCATTTATTAGGAAGTATGCAAAAATAATTTCGAGGAAACTCCTGCTATTAGTTTTTTTTAGGAGAGTAGAGTTTTTTGACTTGATGGGCTTGAAAGTTTTCCTGCTTTTGTAATCATTTTATTCATGCACTGTTGGAAACATTTGGACCCGTCACTTCATATATATTTTTAATAAATTTTTGAAAGTATTGTAGCATAGTTTATGATTCTTATCGCCAGATGAACACAGTTTGTAAAGTTTTGATTTACATAAGGCAAAAGGTTTGATATTCTACAACTTCGTCATTACTCATTAGTGTTTTACCAAATGTCTTAGTTTCCATTATACAATATTTTTTAAATAACATTATTTTAATTGATTTTATTTTTTATTTATTTTATAATTATTTTTTACAGGTTGCTTAAGCCAGCGTCCTGGCATAGAGGTAATGAATCTTCCCCATGGTCTGGGCCTTCCGAGTTCGAGTCCCGGTTTGGGCATGGTTGTTCTTCTAAGTTCTATTTGGGAGGTAAGTGAGTGTACCCCCCCCCTCCCTGTTAAAATGAGCTGCGTAAGCTAATGTGATGAGTAAGCTAAGTCGTACTCTTGGTTCTAATTGGTGCTATTTTAAAACAAAAGACGCTCATTCGACTTAAAATCGCTTAGAAAGAACAACAGTACAGGTTGTTTAAACAGCTGATGTATAAGTTCATGATAATATACTAAGAAAATACCTTCGTTCATGCCAGTAAAAATTTGAGAAAGCCTGTCAACACTAAATGTTTGTGACCTCAATCTCCCCTGACCATTTACAAAACAAAAAGTAACATCCATTAGTTTACAGAATACATCAGATGGGCTCGAACAGCCTTAAACTTACCTATGAAAGACCAACAAACTTATATGAATTACATTTGGAAGAAATTTTCATATCGTAGAATTTAAGCGTGTTAAAAATGTTACAGAGTAGCTAAAAGTACATACTCTGCTGATACTGGTCAATCGTTTCTCAGTCAATTATTGCTCTTAATGAAAGTCAATCGGGGAAAGTGGATGGAAGTCCTGAACAGTATATATAAATATATACCGTCCAGGAAAAAGATTCATGATTTTTATTCTTCGCATAAAAATCATGAAAAAATGCCTTTGAAGACCAGCTGATTTGCTTTGAATATTGATTCGGTTTATTTTCAATTAAATCCCTTATGCATATCATAATATTCATGATCCCCTCATGAAAAGCATCAAATTGTGCTAGAATTTATAGGCATTTTGCTTTAACACCTGTTCTACTCTTTGTGTATACGAACCGTCCTAATGGAGTCAATTCCTATGACATCATGGTATTAATAATGACGCAATAACTGTCCGATTCAACGCTTTCGTTGTGTTGTAACTTCAATTTCTTACGCGTATTGTAAATTACATAAGATCTTTCTCCCTTAGTTTTTAACGATGGAATAAAATAAAGGTATTAAATATTTCCTGAAGTATTGAAAACGAATTGAATTATTTTGCAATCTGTTACCAAAAATTAAACAAAAACTTTTTAGTTGCCAACATTTGGAAAAAATTTGCACTTTTAAGGTGACATCAACTTTTACTCTTAATTGCATTTTAACTTTTAAAATAACATCAAGTTCAGTTTTGTGCATCATAGTTCGGAAGTTATCATGAGTAAACGCCAAAATTACGATAAACCTTTAATAAATTAAAATTGAGAAAAACAACTCCGAATTGTACAGTTTTATCCTCCAAAGTTTATCTATCTCAAATTTGGGAGTTCTTGGCACTTCTCTGTGTCCTGTTATGCGCCAACATACAGCCGCACTCACATTTTCCTTTACTATTAACCTTCCAGCTGCTTATCCAGCGATTTCTACAAGTAGAGTATTTGTTTATTTTTTGCTACAACAAGTTATTTTGCCGTCTAATGCGTTTATCTTTTGCTGTTATAGATTAAATTAAATACATGTTATCAATGGAAAGTATATAGTAACAGTTCGCTTTGCTTAAAAAAATATTTTAACTTGATAACAAAAGTTGCATCTTAATAGCAATTTTTTTTTGATGGATCGATAATCAAAGAGTTAACGAGGATTTATTTTTGTTATACAGATTCTAAAGAAAAATATCAAATGTAACCCTAAAAATATGATTAAAAAAATCTGAGAAGAATCGCAATTTTGAAGACGCAATTATAAACCGTCAAACAGCTGAAATCTGTATTTATGTTAACACTGATAACAGTTGTCAAAAGGACTTGGAACAGGAATCTGGGAGTTCGGAAAAGCCATGAAAACCATCTGACCCTGCGAAGAAGGTGGAAAACAAAAACAGACCATAGATCATGTTCGCATGGGGGTCCAAGAAGCCCGCCGGGGAACGCCCCTCGGCTATGCAAACCAATCAGAGAAAAGGTGACCAAAATTAACTCACTCAAATTAAACCGGAGCACACTTTCAGCTGGATAGCTGTTCGAGTGAGCTTGAGGTTCCTACTGAAGTTTTACAAGTAAGATAAAAACATTTCAGTATTAGTTAATAAAGGTAATTTAATTGTTTATTTTAATGGAAATGCTTTTTCATTTTTTATGCGTTTCGTTAAACATTTTCTTATCATTTCTATAGCATTGATTTCTTATTGTATTAATTATGAAATATGGAAAAAAAGAGTTTCACATTTTCTTTTGCTTTTTCAAAAAATATAAAGTTTTTTTTTTTTTTTTTTTGCTGTTTGAGAGAAAAAGGAGTAAAAGATTGAAATATAACTAATGAATGCATATAAATATACACTAATATTATTTAAATATCAATGTTAACAAAATTATTAATGTTATTTGCAAAATAACACTAAAGAAAAAGTTTTTTTTAGTTATTAATATTTTAGTCTTGTTTTGTGATAACAAGCATCTTTTATTAAAAATTCTTATTGCTTATTGGTATAAAGTTAGTTGGAAGTAAAATTTCTGCAATGGTTATTTAAAAGTGCTTATTATGCATTATCTTCAATTATTTTGAAATTCAAAAAAATTATATAATTGCAATAAATGTGTCCGTATAGAATGAGCAAATGGATATCTTTTTCATTTAAATATTTTTTTTATGTTCCGTGTAGATTTTTTTATTTGAAGGGGGGGAGGAATGGAAAAATGGTTATTTTATTGGAGTTTTGAAAAATTACATTTTATTAAATTTGCATTTTTATTAAAAATTCTTACTGCTTATTTGTATAAAGTGGGAAGTAAAAATTCTATAATTATTATTCAGAAACGATATTATGCATAAACTACAGTTGTTTTGAAATTAGAAAAAAAGCTGTGTGATTGCGATAAATGTGTTCGTATAGAATGAGAAAATAAAAATCCTTTATATTCAAATATTTTTTTAATATTATTTGTAGGATTTTCTTGTTTAATTTAGATATATTTTTTCCTCTCTTCACCCTCCAGTCATAAAATAAAACCTTCAGTATTTAATTTTAGAGGAACGGAGGAAATTTCGAAAAAATACCTTTAAAAAAGTAATAATGAAATCATTATTATCATCATTTCCAATGTAATCAAAAGTAATCGTTATTATCATCATTTTCCAAATATGTATTTAATTTTAGTGTGTTCGTGTAAAAAGAGAAATGAAAATCTTTTATATTCAAATCTTTTTTTAAATATTATTTGTAGGGTTGTTGTTGTTTTCGACTAATTCAGATAACTTTTCTCTTCTTCACTTTCCAAACATAAGAAGCTCAGTATTTAACGAGGAAATTTCGAAACAACATCTTAAAAAAATTATGAAAATCCCTTATTATCACCATTTTCTAAATACATGTTTAATTTTACTTTAATATGAAAATTCATGTTGATTCATCCTAAAATTCTTATCATAAAGAATGAAATGGCATCAAATACGTCTTAAAATTGTTTTAAAGCAAGTGTATAGAATGAGGAATGAAAATCTTTTATATTCAAATCTTTTTTAAAATATTGTTTGTAGGTTTTTATTTCCTAATTCAGATATAACTTTTATCTTCATAACTCTCCAAACATAAGATAAGAAGCTCAATATTTATTGCTAGAGAAAACGCGGACATTTCGAAACGACACCTTTAAAAAAATGGTGAAAATCCCGCATTATTATCACCATTTTCTAAATATGCATTTAATTTTACTTAAATATGAAAATTCATGTTAATTCATCTTAAAATTCATATCATAAACAATAAAATAGTATAAAATATGTCTTAAAATTGTTTTAAGACATGTGGTATAGAATGAGAAATCGCAATCTTTCCTATTTAAATCCTTTTTAAAATATCATTTGTGGGTTTTTTTTTCCTAATTCAGCTATAACTTTTCTCTTCTTCACTCCACAAACGTAAGATAAGGAGCTCAGCATTTATTTTTAGAAAATAAGAGGAAATTCTGAAACAATACCTCTAAAAAAATTATGAAAATCCCTTATTATTATCATCATTTTCTAAATATGCATTTATTTTATTTTAATATGAAAATTCTTACGTTTGAAATTTGGTTTCGAAGAAATTTTTTGGGAATTTGCACTGATTTTTATACTTGCATTTTGTTTTAATACTATTTTCTCAAATTCTTCTCATAAATTAAAATCCGATTCACGTTTCTGTACCTATTTAGTATACTAATTTCTCAATATATTCTAAAAATTCCTGAAGTAGAGAATAAGTGATTTTATTCATTTTGAAATATTCTATAGTTGCTTTAATGTTTCACATTCCTGAAGAAAATTAGGAAATTTCATGTTATTTATCAGATGAGCACTGATCTTTAAAGAATGAATAGAAATACGGCTTATTTTTTGTTCAGGAACTTGGAAAAATTCTGAAACTGCAACGGTTTAAGCAAATCATTTGATGAACTTCTAAGCTAAAAACTCCCTGCTCTATAATGCTTACCTCTTTTCAGTCTCAACCCCTCCAAAAAAAAAAAGACTTTTATCCAATTTTTTTTAGAAACTTTTGTCATTTATTGGTATATTTTGGTTTCATAGATGTTTTTATAGATATTGCTATATTATTGTTGTTGTTTTGTAATAACAAGTAATTTTTATTAAAAATTCGAGCTGCTAATTGGTATTAAGTTGAAAGTAAAAATTCGGTATTGGCTATTTAAAAACGGTATTATACATACGTTTCAATTATTTTAAAATTTAAAAAAGGTATATAATGTATAAAATGAACAGAAGAAAATCTTTTACACAGAAATATTTTTTTAATGTAGTTTATAGCGTTTTTTATACAAGAAAAAAATTATTTTTTATGTATTGCTATTTTATTGTTGCTTTATGAAAACTGGTAGCTTTTATTAAAAACTCTTGCTGCTTATTTGTATAAAACTGAAAGCAAAAGTTCTGTATTGGTTACTAAAAATCGCTGTTACGCATGTTATTTGTAGGTTGTTTTTTTTTTTTTAAATTTAATTTATATGATTTTCCTCCCGTTCACTAGCCAAACTTAAAACAAGATGTTCAGTATTGTTTAGAAAATAAGGGGAATTTTCAAAAAAAAAAAAAAAAAAAAAAAAAAAACTTTTAAAAAATGATGAAAATCCCTCATCATGATTATTATTTTCTAAGAATATATTTAATTTTATTTTAACATTAAAGGTTAACATGTTAAAGAATCTTGAAAAAATTAAAATTCTTTATAATAAAAAACAAAATGGTATTAAATATGTGTTAAAATTGTTTAAAGACTACACAGAAAAGTTGATTTCTTCCGAAAATACGAATTTCCTTGTATTTAATATTAATGCTTCAATAGATTTCTTTGTAAAAAGATCTGAATTTTGTTTTTAAGTCTATTTTATTCGAAAATTACGCTGAATTTTATTCTTGCGTTAATGTATTTTTTAATGCTATTTTATATCCTTAAATGTTAAATGCTAATCTAATAGAATTTTCTTACCACAAACCTCAAAAATTTCAATCTGATTCTTTTTTTTTTGTTGAAATTTAGTATGATATATTTTAATATGTCTTGCAATTATTAAGCTAACGAAAATGTAATCTATTCATTAAGAAATATTGTGTATTTGTTTTAATGCGTCATAATGCAAAAAAACCCCTGTTATTTATTAGTGGAACCTAATATTTAAAGAGTGAATAGAAATTTAATTTATTCTTTTCTCCGGAAACTTATTAATATATTTATTAAACTATTTGCAACATTGTAAGCAAATCATTTGATAAATTTTTTGCAAACTGAAAATTTTTTGCTTTATACCGTCATAATAAACATTTACAGTCATAATACAGTTAACAGTCATAATAAACAAAACTTTTTTTTCCAATTTCTTAAAAACTTTTCTCATTTAATTGTATATTTTGGTTTCATAGATTTTTTTTCTGTCTTTTTTTTATACAAAAATTTACAAATAAAACTATTTTGGAGCTTTTTTCAACGAAATTCATTCGGAACGTAATCGCATATCTTTAATTATAACCATTTTAAAATGCATTTCCGGACTTAAGCATTTGAATAAAAATTTAATTAATGTTGGGGTCTTTCTTTTTTAGAGCTAGAAAATCATTTTAATTAGCTTAAAATAATCTTGGAGTGAGGAGAAGAGTGTATATTCAGCTAACCTTTATTTACAAATTAAAGGTTTTATTATATATTCAAGCTTCTACTTGTAAATGGACCAAAAATTTGTATAGATGTTTTTAAGTTAAAAAATTATGTAATTAATTGTTTTATTCAGAACTTATTACTTTGTAAATAATTTACTTAATTTGATTCATTATGAAAACGAATAAATAGATATCAATATTTTAAATTATTATATGAATTTTAACCACGTTTTAGTAAATAAAATATGACTAAATAACGTATTTAGATTGAACCTTTTATTTAAGGCCAAAGGGGGAAATAAATTGGTAATATTAAATACCATCAAGCACATACTGATATGCTGAAACTTTTTATTGAACTTTGACAATTATTTCTTAAAATAGTTTTACGAAACTTAAAGTTCAAAAATAAAAACGCAGAGAAAATAAAATTAAATAATATAATGGTAATGTTCCTGAAAAAAAGAGTTTTAGTTTTATTATTAAACATGGTTAGTTTCAGGTTTGTAAATATAGAATTTCGTACTCGATTTTACGTTCACTTCCTAACATAAGTGGACTTATTTCCTACTGTACTACTCCCGACCTATAGTATTTCGTAGTACAATGTACATTACTAGACTTCTTTTTTAATAATCTGGTCTACTTATTTTCATATTTTTAACTTAACCAATGTAATTATTGAATTTATGTTAATTATTTTGCTGTAGTAACTTCGTAAAAGTATTTATATTCCTACTCATTTATTATAAAATATGATTAATGGACTGGAACGTTTGTACGCGATTGTATTTATACAAGGGCTTAGTGTTCATAAGTACAGTACAGATTCAGTAAACTGGTCAATTATATTTGATAACGTGCCCATTTTATTTTAACGTTTTATAAGACAAAAAATTTGCAACTGCTACAAATTAATTTGACCAATAGTTTTAATATCTTTTTTTAACTAATCAAACTGAGGTCCCTTTTCAGCCCAGTGGTCTTGGTCATTCCCTAGTCTATATAATTGGAATATTCCATTGGATACTCTTATCCCTAGTGGTACACAAAAAATAATGTTGTTAATGATGAAAAACACAAGATGTAATGAAAATAAAATCATAAAAATTCGTTTCCCCAAATTCTTATGAAAAGTGTAAATTATGCAAATCCGAATTTTATAAATTTAAGAAAAACAGTCCTCCGAAAGTAGACACATTACCTTAAGCTCATAGGGAAAATAAGTTATGAGAGCTTTAAATCAAATTTATATATTTCCATCAAATTTTTTATTACAGGAAGTCGGAATACAAGTGGACACAATAAATGTAAAACGCTAAATGGATAACATTTTTTATTCAGTTTTAACATCGAAAGTACAGATCCGAATCAAATTTTAAATGAGATCCATCGATGGGTTGATTGTCTGTCGGTCTGTACATTCGCATGTAAGAAAACACAAATAAAAATGTAATGGCATATATAATGAAAGTTGATATGTGATTTTTCTACTAAAATTGTAACTATGTCTCGATTTTTTAAAAACAGTTAACGAAAAAAGTGTCCAAAAGGACTCTTTTTTTCTTCTTCTTCATCATCTTCTTTCTTTCTCTCTCTCTCTTTCTTTATTATGAAATGCAAAGCGCTTATGAGCGGAATTCTGAAAATGAAATTGAGCATTCGTGGTGTTCACAGTTTTGCTTAAGGTCGATAATTTAATATGAGAAGAGATGGGTTTATTATACAGTGTGTGATAAAATTTAAGGCCGGCTACTTATGTTGTTGAAATTAGGAATCATGTCTTGCATTAACAGCCGTTTTTGAAACGGTATACAGACTGATATTTATAGTTTCAAGTCACCATTGTCTGGAGAGAAAATATTGCGAGGTGATAGTCAAACAGCCGCCTGAGATGTTACAGCTAATTACAGTTAGGTATGGAACTGAGAGTGTTCTATGTCCCGCTTTGAGAACCTTAAAACAATTGCCTGTAAATGAAAGTAATTTCGCCCGTGGTGTCACATTAGCGTATAAAAATGTGAATACCGCATATCTGAGCATGAGAATCCTGAAACAACTGTCTGTAATGAAGAGAGTAATTTTCCTTTAATATCATCTGTAATAAACTTATATGAACGACGTGTTTCGTAGAGCATCAGAATTTAATGAAGCTAAAAAATTACGAAATATCCTTCTCCTAACTATACAAAATAATAAAATTCAGTTGCGCTAATTGTATACTAATCGTCCAAAACTTCCATATAGATTAGATGAAAATTATAATTTTTCAAACCCAATAGAAATCAAAACATTGGGAGTTTTTAGATAACAAATGAAAAATTATTTCTCACTCAACGTTAAACTTACTACCACTTTTGAGTTTGTTAGACCTCTCTGTCAGAGTCTGAAGTTTGATATAATAACTGGGTTGTAATCCAAATGAAGATTGATACAAGAATGTCTAAATTAACAAATTAAATTGTATTAATTTCATTTTGTCATAATGTGAAATATGTTAAAATTAAGAATTTAATTAAGGCTTGCAACTAGGTAGCTATCAACTTTGAATATCCATTCAAATAATATTCGCATAAAGACGATCAGAGAGAAAATTATAAATTATGCCAGTAATCAAGCAATCTACATTACAGTGGACAATAATAATAATCTGAAAAAATAATTACTTTTTGAAACCAGCAGATAGAACCAAAAGAAAGCAGCAAAAATCTAAATTTTCGTTTTGACTCTATTTTTAAAGCGAAATAGAAATTTAAATTAAATTGAATATAATTCTCCAAAAAAGCAATGGCTATTTTTATGTTCCATTTCTTCAGAGGAGAAAGGTTGTTTTCGATATTAAAACTCATAAAGAATTGTTTCAGAGCGTCATTATAAAAATCTAAGTTTGTTTATCAATAAAAAATAAATATTGCGAAAACGTCAAAAAAGTACGGATTGTTAATATATGTAGTGGTTCGAAAAATAAAGTAGTAAAAGCTCTCAAGGGTACACAAATACCTCTTGCTAAATAAATTCCATGTTTATATGGAAGAATCCATCACAACAATGTTTTTATTAGCTGTGCCGTAACTCTCCGAGATTTCTATTGGAAGATGGCAACGCAGGTTTTGATAGAAAATGGTTGGTATTGAAGCACGAAGCACAATAAGGGTTTTGTGCTTGGAAGAAAATATCCCCGGCTGAAATTCATCGCCACCTATTGGAAGTTAACAGGGTGATATTAAGAAAAAGGTGCGAGTTTCGATGCAATAAATTTGAACCAAACAGAAAAGATATTCAAGACGAGAAAAGGCAAGCTACGCCCACTTCAGATGACAATATATGCCGTGTCGAAGGTCAACGGCATCAGCATAAAGGAGCCAAACATCGCATTCTTGTGAGAACGATACGCGCGAATGCAACATCTACGGCAGTGTATTCAATACCATGCGCAAAAAAATTGGTCCCCAGGAAGATGTGTTCGCCCTGGGTATAGTATCAACCCTCATAAGACGATAAAATTACGCGAATAGGATTGTATCTTAAGTGTTTAAAGTGATATCTTGTGAAATGTGTTTCTTTTTTGCACCGTATCGTTAGAGGGGGTGAAACGTGGATGCTACTTTTGACGCCTGAAACGAAGAAAGCATTTGAGAATCGATGCCGAAGTTCAAAAAACTCGCCTTTAATAAGCTACGCAACTTGCACTCTGTTTTCTTCAATGCCGGTTAAGATTCAATTGGTTTACCGATGACACAACTTTTTAAATTAATATTGTGACAATGTTTAAAAGTAATATGTACCAGTGCCTTTTTACCTTTGTCTGTTTCTACGATTTCGAGATAAACCCTTTCCTCTCTGAGAGCTTGTTATCTTACTTTTTGAATCATCTACATAGATATTATTTTTATATTAATGTGGTATTTAAATATATAAAATTTGTTTACGTAAATAATTATTTTCCTATACTTTAAATTAAATGCATTTTGCATATATTAAAAATAAGTTAAAACTTTATATATATATATATATATATATATATATATATATATATAATGTGGCATTTTCTGTTAAATAAATATATAGATTTTAAATATAAAATTAATCATGCCAGAAACTATTAGTTTTGTAGGTTTAAAAAGTCATGGATTTTCAAATTCGCAATTACTCTCCACATGGGGCGATAAAATATTCTATATTGTGTTCCGACCTGTTGTTTTTAAAGGTAAAATTGCCCCTGTAAGTTCTATGACATTTAAAGATGGAATGGAGTACCCTACATTCAAATATTAAATGACCAGAGTGGCATCAACTTCTAATCAAACATGAAATGATAAACGATATAAATATTAGGAAATGTAACTGAGGAGATAACAATCCTCAAAATTCGCGGATTTTAAAATGCTTTTGAACTACAGTGTATGGAAAATCCCGATTATCAGTGGGAAAACGCCTGGTAAAATTCTACACCGGTAAACGAGACAAAATCCTTTTTAAACATCCGGTGCTGCCATCTAGTAATCAAAATTGGTTTGAAAATCTCCTGCAGTCTTTTAAATATAGTATGTGTGTTTTTTCTGAGCTGTTCCTTAATTGCAGTTTGGATTCAGATCTTATAATTTGAATAAACAGAATTTCTACCATTCAATAGTATATACATTCCAAAATTTTATTAAAATCATGGACAATTAAAGTATAAAGAAAATGCTTCTGATATTCTTTCAAAAGCAGTAGACCCATATAAACTGTCGTATAATTCGTAATAAGTTCGTGCTTCAGAGGATTTTCTTCCCTTACTAGCAATGATATCCAGATAAAATACCTTCAATGCCTTTAAAGTGTGAAGAATTTACTAAAGATGGTAAAATTCCCTTTGCAAAAACATTAAAGGAAGATTATTCGTCTATAATATTTGGTAAATATTTTATTCAGCAATTAATTAATTTTAGTAAAAATTATTTCATTCTTCTTCATATCCTAAGCTGTATTTTTAGATTTCTGCATATTTCTAGGAATTCCTCTTCTAGTTTTCACTTTTTTTAAAAAATTTAAATCTCCCAGTAGAAAACATGTATTTTACAATATTACATAATACTTTCAATATTGTTTAATATTTTGTAAATCCTTTAGCGTACAAATTTAGCATATTTATAATTTTGTCTGTAGACTTCAAAAAAATTTAGCATTCTTGAAGAATAATACTTTAATGAACTATATTTATGTAAAATGCTTCAGACAATAAATAAAAGGGTTAACACTGTAATAAAAATATAACAAAGTGTGTATATTTCCTAAAAGGTTTAGGATTTCGTATGATTTTTTAATTAGCAATAGAAACCTGACTGTTTCACACTTTTTTTATTTATTTACATAGTATGTACCAATGTAATTCTTTAAAAATTTCAAAGCTCATTTTTGAGCACCTTCCTCTTGCTTGCATACTTGGTGAGGACCAATCTTCCAATCCCTCGGTACGGCCATAAGAGGAAGCTAGTTACTTTTTCTAAATTAATAGATAATTTACCCACAGATTGAAAAGTACTAAATCGTCGTTTAACTGCTCAAAAGCAAACCTATATAATCCTTTTATGATAAAGAGAATAATCTAATAAACAGAGAAAAAAACTGTTTTCATTTTACTTTTAAGACAAAACATAAATAACTATTGTCTGATTCGACATCTCATTTTTTAACAGTTTAAACACACTAGATGTCGCCACGAGTCTATGGAAGAGAAATCGCTAATTCAGTGACGTCACTCTCTTGAAACAACTTCAGCTATTTAAATGAGCAGCAAGAAAATAAATGGAGATTTATTAAAAATTATATATTTCTATGACAGATTTAATATTACAAGGAGAAAAAAATGTGCTTATTCCTAAACGGGCATTCGATATAATTCTTAATGTTTGTCTTGGACAAGGAAAAAAAATTGGTTTTTCATATTAAAATTCCATTTTGAGTGCTTAATCTTAAATCTGCATTTTGTCTATACTCAAATAATAATAATTTCCTTATTATACATTATTTCCAAATAGGCAGCTGACTGAGGAAGGCAGCCGAGAGAATTCATAGGCAGGTAGATTTTTTTAAAAAAATTACTACCCCAGTTAATAAGTAAGTAAATTTGTAAAAAATAAAAATTCTATGAAATAAGAAATGTTAGATTAAAACTAGCCCTTTGTCAAATATAATTGTTCAAATACCCACTTATTTCGTTCCTTTCGCTAAGTTTTTGTAATATTTATAAACTGAAATTTGTTTAAATAATATTGTGCATAAATATACATGTATAAGTAAAAGTATATATTTTTCCACAAAATTACTACAATAAAAAACTACCCAAAAATAAATAATTAACTGAAATAATTATTTAAAAACTATGTATAACTAAATGGACCCGATTTTTAAAAAAGGGACCTCATAATGCTCTTTGGATAAGGTCACAAAATGTTTAAATCTGGCATTTTTTTTAAGAGTATTGACATTCATTTGCCCGTTAGTATCTCCTTATTACCTTAATTTTTTAACATTTAAATTTCCTAATTTATATATTAGAAATATTCTGGAAGAAGAATGAAGTAATTAGAAAGCTTTATCAAAGAGCATCAGAATAATATTCTGACGTTTGTTTTTCTAGTTTCATGACCCCCCTCCCCCATACACACAACAAACAAATCCCTGATTTCGTTTTTGTTTTGTATTTATTTTAATATACTTAATAATTTTTATAGGCATTATATGAGTCATTCGCAGGTCTTTTATTTTTGTATATTAATCTTAATTTGATGTATTCCTATTTTTTATAATAAATTTCTCCAATTACCTTTGGTTCAACACTTTATGTAAAAATCTTATTGGAAAAAAAATATTATTTTAGAAGCCAATTCGCTTAACTCCATACTGTTAATTAAATCCATCTAAAAACAAGGAGGCAATCATTGAATTCCAATCTATGCTGTAATGTGTTGATGATCTCATGTGTGTTTCAGATACGGTAAAATTTCTAACGTCACCTCACATAAATAATGACCACATTATAATAAGTGGAAGAATTTCACTTACAGTCTTACCCTTTTGCTGCAGAAGTAAACATATTTATCTATTATTGAGTAATTTTTCTAATTTTAGTTGCAATTGTTGTTGGAAAATGGAAAAATCATAATTATTAATTATCTGATAGATATGTTGAAACGCATTCATCCTATTAAACAATGATTATATAAATTTAAGATCAAATTTATATAATGGCACTCCAAATACAGTAAAGATGAATGCGTGGTTTATGTAGCTGAATGCATGTCTTCCTCGTGTTGTTGAAATCCCGGCTTGAGCATGGTTGTTCTTCTGTGCGCTATTTGTGAGATATGTGACTCCCCTCCGTAAAAAGAGGCTGTGCAAGTAAATGCAGTGAGTGTGTAGAAGTGGTACTCTTGGCCTTAGTTGGTGCTATTTCAAAAACAAGAGAAGCTTCTTTCGGCTTAAATTTGCTGTTGTTTCAGCGGGGACATTGTCCATAGGCAAGTGCCATAAGTAACAACAACAACATGTAGCTGAATAAGTAGTATAGTTTAAACAGTGTAATAATTTGATGATAATCATTCTGTAAACTTAAGTAAAAATATACAGAAATAAAATTTCTTATAAATAAACTCTTGAGTTATGTCTCCGGGATTTTTTTACATAATCTCTTACAAAGTTAATATTTTGCCAACCTCGGATAAGGTTGGATACTCAGATTTTTATGCGAAGTTCGCAGATGAGTATTTTATGTCTTATATTATAGTAAATAAAACCGAATTTTGGTGACTCTTTTTAAATCGATTAAAACCAAAACTTGACACAGAATTGTAATTTTAGCTATAAGAACACCAACCAAATTTTATTTATTTAAGTGTTTGATCTTTTTAATTATTGCGTTTACATGCATACGAAAATGCAGGCTATTAGACGGTAAATCGTTTGATAAATTCAAAATTTAATAAAGTTGTACACTTTAAAAGCCTAAATTATATGCTAAATTTTATTTATCTAAGTCATTAAGTTTTTTGTCACGTATATATGAATGCGAAACTACAGACCGACTGATAGTTAATACTTTAGAACATTTATTTCAAAATTTGATACAGATCTACGCATTAGATGTTAAAAGTGTTCAACAATTTGTGTGTGTGTGTGTGTTTTGTAGTTATTGAACTTTCAAGCAGACAAACAGACTTAATGTTGAAGATTTTTTTTTTTCAAAAATTTGCTAGAATTCCATAAATTGGGCGTAAGAGCTACATGATAAATTTCATCCATTTATCTGAAAACTTTCTTCATTTATTGTGCTCAAAGACATAGAGAAAGAGATAAACATTATTCCAAAAATAGAGTTTTTGAACTCGAGAAGATTTAAAAGATTAAAATGCCTTAAAATCTCGAGTTTGAATTTTTTGGATAACAATATTTTTTCTTTATATATTCCGCATACAGGAAAATAAAACAAAATCATGTCATGATTGAATTTTATACAATTATTTTTTCCACTTGCTAAATCAATTAAGTTCCTCAATCATGCAAAAATTTTAATAGTAATAACTACAACACTAAATTATTTTGGCGATTACAATAATTTCTCTTTAAATCTATTAAGTTGTTGTTACTTATGGCACTTGAAATAGACATGCCCCCTGCTGTTACAGCAGCAGATTTAAGTCGAAAGGAGCGTCTCTTGTTTTTGCAGTAGCGCCAACTAGGGCCAAGAGTACGACTTAGCTACACCCTCACCACATTTGCTTGCACAGCCCCTTTTTACAGGAGGGCACAGTCACACATCTCACAGATAGCCCACAGAAGAACAACCATGCCCGAACCCGGGACTCCCAGAACACGAGGAAGACGCGCTACCTCCGTGCCAGAAAAATCGATTAAGTTCCTCAAGCATGTGAACATTTTAATAGCAATAACTACAATTCTAAATTTTTTTCGCGATTCCAATATTTTCTCTTTAAATCTATTAAATTCCTCAATCAAGCGAAAATTTAATTGTAATAACTACAATTCTAAAATTTTTTTGGCAATTACAATACTTTCTCTTTATATATTCCGCTTACAAGAAAATAAAACCAAATCATTTCATGACTGAATTTGATACAATTACTTTTTCCACTTGTTAAATCTATTAAGTTTCTCAATCATGCGAAAATTTTAATAGTAATAACTACAATTCCAAAAATGCTTTGTGTTATATATTTTATAATCCATTTAAAAGTATATCTGCAGTAATACATTCTAAAACGTTATTTGAGTTTACATTTTAAACATTATCTAAAAAAAATATTATATGTAATATCTTATTATGTTTCTCCATTTTCTGTTTACGGAGTTAAGTGATTTCATTAGTTAGTGACATGCGAGATAATATTGTATTTTTCTATGCATGACAATTCTAAAACTTTCTCTTTAATAATAACATAATATAATAAGCAAAATATTAAGAGACATTAACATTAACTTTAGATAATAAATAACCTTCGACCTAGTTTTTATTAGTATGCATATATGAAGTAATTCCTTATATATTCGCATAATAAAGTTGTTTGATTTCTTTTTTACATTTTTTGCAGTTAAATCTCCAAAGACAGGATGATAAACTTGGAGTTCCTGATGTTTTGTTTGGTCATAACCACTCTAAGCATTGCCGTCTGTAGTGGAAATAATGCTTCTTTCCCACCTCGTCACATATCGGAATTTTCGGATCCAGTTTCGGGTTTCAATCCTTTTATAGATCTGGTAGAAGGATTTGTAAATGAATCGCGACAGATGTCTGAGACAGAATCAGAGAGAAAATCGAATTCTTCCAGTGAGCAATCCAAGATCCCAAATACCAGAATTTATGATTCCATCAACAAAACGGAGAATCTCATAAAGAAATTGATAGCTACAGCTACAGATTCACAGCAAGTGATGATTCCAAGTAAAAAACATTTAAAAGTCAATGATTCAATCAATCAGAATCTTAAAGAATTGATTATTGAAGAATCGCAACAACAATTGATGCCAATTGACACGTTTTTAAATAATGATTCGGGTAACAGCGGAGAGTCGGACATCAACGAATTGATTTCTGAAAAATCGCAGCAATTAATCCCCACTACTGCGAGCATTGAATCAGAAACTACAGAAAGTGTTTCCACATCTAAGAAGGGTTTAAATAAGAAAGATAATAACAATTTAGAAAGAATGAATTTTAGGCGTAAATGGAAGAAGATTAGAAACCATGATAATGAATCATTGGATAAACGGTACAGAGGCTTTGATAAAATTCATTTTCCAGCGATAGTTAATCCGTATGCATATGCGATCTATGCCGTTGCATGCTCAGTTGTAATTTTTGTAATAATCCTCTATATTGCAATAAGTATTAAAAGAAAATCATAAAATGAATAATGCAATCTATAATATAATACATAGATTGAATAAATTAGCATTTATTTTAACAAAGTAGCTTTTATTTCTCTTTTTATTTGTAATTTTTTTAAATTTTATAATCGCATTTATTTTTGTGAACTCCCTTTTACTCATTCCTTTTAGAAAAAAAAAATTCGTGAATGAATGATTTAATGTTTTTATTTAATTTTATTTTTTAATCACTTGTACTTAACCTAGCTTGTTTTGTGTTCATAAAGAATTTTGTAACTGACCTTGTATTCATGCTATGACTTCATTTTTCACTTCTCTTGAGTTAGAATTTTGAAATTTTTTACACAAATACATTTTTAACACTTTTGGAATTAATCAATCGACTGATTTAATTAAATCTAGATTGGTAGGAGTTGTATCACATAGTTAGGAATTTTAAAAAATAGATTTTAAGAATCCGAAATATTTATTATTATAAAATAGGAAATAAAAAGTAAAAAAATTTTAAGCTAAAGAGTTTCCACTTTTAAGAAAAGTATTTTTTTAATTCTTTTTATTAAATTTGTTATTACGTATTGTACATAACATATCTCCATATTCTATCAAGATATTTTTTTTAAATAATAAAACTAATATTAGACAACATTTTCATTAAAAATATTATAATCTTTTTATAAATTATACTAAAAATGTCTCGGTAAAATATTAGTTTTTTTAATTACTGATTTTACATACTTACATACTATTCAAGCAGATCAATTAAGATTGCTTTCCACAGGTATATTTTAAGTTATTTTTATTAAATTTGTTATTATGTATTGTACTTAATATATCTCCATATTCTATCAAGATATTTTTAAATTAATTTTTTTAAATAATAAAACTAATATTGGACAACATTTTTTATTAAAATATTATAATCTTTTTACAAATTATGCTAAAAATGTCTCGGTAAAATATTAGTTTCTTTTAGTAAGAGATTTTACATACTACATAAATATTCAAGCAGATAAATTAAGATTATATATTATAAAAATATTATATATTATTTTTATTAATTATTGTACATAAAATAACTCTATATTTTATCAAGAGATTTTTTAATAATAATATCGGACAATATTTTAATAATATGTAAAATTAATATTGGACATTTTACATTAAAAAATATTGTAAACATTTTACAAATTATTTTAAAACTTTTTTCAAAAAAATATTAGTTTTTTAAATAAGATATTTTACGTACATACATAAATACTCAAGCAGATCAATTACGGCTGCTTTTCACTGGTACATTTTAAATTATTTTTACTAAATTTGTTATGTATTGTACATAACATAGCTCCATATTTTATCGACATTTTTTACATTATTTTTTATGAATAATAAAATTAATATTGGACATTTTATATTTAAAAAATATCACAATCATTTTACAAATTATCTTTAAAATATGTTTAGGTAAAATATTAGTTTTTTAATAAGATATTATGCATACATACATAAATAATATAAATCACGTTTGCTTTCCAAAGGCATTTATTTAAACGGCAAACTCCTAAATAATATTTTCTTTTGAATTGTTGCTCGTAGAAAACAATTTATGTGGGCTTAAATTATTTTCTTATGCTTATAATCCTTGTAATTTTTCTGCATACATATGATGTATTTCACAAGATTTAACATATTTTTAAAAATCTTTTTAAAAAAAGTCGGATGTTTTAATTTTTTTTTTCAAAAATTCAACTAATTTTTTAATTGACACTGAACATTTCTTTCATGGCCAGATATGCTCGTCTAGATAGGATGACGATGATGGCGTGTTCGCTTTACAACGGAAGACCGGGTGCAGGGGCTTCGGAGGATATGGACCCCTGAGCAACCGAGAGCAGAAGTCTGACTTCTAGCTCATATGAAGTTGACCTACACTTATCACATTCGCTTGCACAGTCCGTTTTCACAGGGGGGGGGGGGGCTCATTCACTCACCGCACAGATAGAACAACCATGCTTAATTAGACAATGCCTTTAATTATAAAAATGGATTTCTTCATTTAGTTTTCTTTTTCGTTCAGTTACAATCAAAATGTTATCTTTAACCACGAAAAACAGATACTTTTACACAAGTCTTCAATAGCTTTACAAAATTAAATTAAAACAGATTCTAGGTATTACAGAGATCGGTAACAATTTCATAAAATTTAAAGAAATCTTTAGAAAAGAAAATTATTTTTCCAGAAATTAATTTCAGGTTTACCTAAGCAATTCCAGTAAGAGTTTGATTTCCTTACTATTTAGAACTTGCTCATTTCTTTGAAATTTAAGAATACTTGTAGAACCTAGAAATATTTGAAAGACACAAAATCTTTAGACGGCAAAGTATAATTGCAAGTATATTTGACAGATATTTTTTTTATAATTATTTCATGTAATAAACAACTGAAATTGAACGCAAATTATTAGTAAGAATGAAATATCTCAAAGCACGACGTTAACTACCTGACAACTTTGTCCTTTGCTAATTATAAAATGAAATTCTGATTTATTTAAAAATTTCAGCTGGAGTTTCCTTTTAATGCATACAACTCAATCCGTTTTTTTGAAGTTAAAGGTTTTTTCTAGTCAAAGAAAACATCATATTGTCTCTTTGTAAATTCTGGTAAGCAGCAATTCACAATTCAACAACTAACAATCGCATCCTAAGAAAGGATCCCCCAAAATTGACAATACTGATTTTTTAGAACTTGAAACTTTTTTTTTATTCAAATGATTGATTGTTTTTAACAAAAAAGAAAAAAAAGAGTATTATTCAAAGTTAGATTTTTAAAAAAAACTTCCAACAAATTTAGTTCTTAGGAAGTAAAAACAATTATTAGATTCACAAATCAATTACTCTCTATAATATTAGAATTTAACATAAGTATGATAGCAAAAAATATTCAACATTGATTATTCACACATTTATCACCCAGTTGAAAGAAATAAGTTCTTTTCTTTTTCATAAAAATAATGCAGTTTAAAAAACACAATTTCCTTAACGAAAAGGTAAAACTTAGAAAATGTTTTTTAGTTTGAGAGTTGAATCCAATCATCGATGATGAAAACGAGAGCAAAATGTAAACAGGAACCGTAAATAATAATTAGGACCGTTAATTAATGTCCTTTAAAACTGGAATCATCAAGAACATATAATTATATTATATATATATATATATATATATACACAGTAGGATACTTGCAGCATATATTTCATAGTAAAAGATATGAAATTGATGAGTATCGACATACAGATCACGAAAACTTTTATTTATTACTCAGTTACTTAATGCTAATGAAAATGAATTTTTTTGATGATGGAAATTATCCCCCCACGCCCCGTCTACATGAGGGATACTGAACAAAATATCTGAATATACAGGATATCCGAAAATTCTGGAACTTATTAAAAAATTAAGTAAACAATTAGAAGACAGAATTAAAATGCTTTTAATTAATTGCATTAGAATAACTGTAG
>JAOUZG010040121.1:904638-932607 GCA_026289955.1 Argiope argentata
TTTAGAAACAATTCATTATAATTATTATTTAGTATGCATTGCATTATGTCTTGTGCGATATTTACATCATTTTCATTCAAATCTCGAAGAAAATAAATTTCCAGGATAATTTTTTCATTTACTTTGCTATAAAACTTTAAAAATGTTTCAAAGACATTGTCTTTCCTGTTATCTTAAGTTTTTATAATAGTATCTGATATTTCATATGCTTTAAAATCCGTTTGTACAATAACAGTATCAATTACAATATTTAAAAATAACATTTTGGGCAGGGTTTTCTGTAACTTCATCTATGTCATATTATAATCCATTTCTTTTTTTAAATTCGTTTTTTGAACGATTCAAGTAACGTGCGATCGCTTTTGCTTAGTCTAAAAATGTATTACAGTTTCTTATATTATCCTAAGGGATTGTATTCCTGATAAGACGTGAGTATTTTTATTTCGTCTTTAATTTTGTTTTGACGAGGACGTTAGAAGACGCTCAGCCAGCCACATAGAAACAGCTTAGTATGTGTGAGCTTTATTATTGTTTAGAATACTTTAACTTTTCATGATGTTGTGTTCCCTCAATAGTGGGGCCCGGTGCATAGCATCCGCCGCACCTTCTAGATGGTAGCACTGATCATTCTCGGGAGTGACCTGTGTAGTAACGTCTACTTACATTACCATCATATTGGAATCATTACCAAAGCCTGGGGATGACACTCTGGACGATTCCAAGTTCCTCGGATACTTCCAGCTGGGGACGCCCACATTCCAGACGGCTGATATTTCTACCACGTAAATAATCATCCAAATGCGCCCTAAGTCTTATTTTACCTCAAGTTATAACGTTTTCGACGGTGAGGGTAGTTATTTCTTTTGAAATACGAACCTTTATTGGGGAGGAAGGGTCCACCTTTATAATGGGCCCGTTGAGAATGCAGTAAAAAAAGTACCATTCAAAAGTAATTAACTTATTTTTAAATATTTTTAAATTAAAGATTTCATAAGGAGCCGTTTACACATTGAAATAAGAGTACACTTCAAAATCTCCAATAGCAACACCCATTTTTCTCATCAAATCTCGAAATTCTTCTCGGAAAGTAAAATTCAATTATTTAGGCCTTCCGTTAAAATAAAATTTAAATTATAACTTAATAGTTATTGACTTCAACTCTATTACTAAAGTATAAAGTATTCTACGTTGTATTATATATATTGCTATGGAAATAAGATATTCTATTTCCTCTCCCTCTATCGATAAGACTAATTATAATTTAAAAATTAATATTTCTTTTATAATCTATTTTATTTCGTTCGTTCATGAAATAGTTTCCAATTTGATGCTTTCGATATACTGGCGATTTAAGCTCGGATGCAAAACGTTAAAAAAACCTTATTGAACATTTCTTTGCAGAAAAGAATCATATCTCCATAAAACTTTTAATTTTGAGTAATTTCTACGTTCAAAATATATACATCCCCTATATATTTAAATATGGAAACAATAACTTAACAGAAAATGCCGTAAAAACTGATGTAATCAAGGCACTAAACAAAGTTTGTACTCGGGATTATTTTTTCCCACACTAAATACGTTTATGACTTCTTAATAGGGTTTTGTTATAGTAAATTTCGAAGTGCGTACAAATTTAAATGAGCGCATTTCCTTTTGAATGTATAAAGCACTTTTTTAAGTATATATCACTAGCTTTAAAACGGCGTTTTTAATCTTAATATGAGACAATCAGCTAAGGATGGCCTTTTCATTAGCAATTGTACAACTGCAAATAATCGGCTACACACACACTTCCTTTAACGAATTGGGCATTTTTTATACCCTATTCACATATCAATAATATGGAGAAAACTTTAGCCATTACTCCCCCTTAACCCGGCCATTAGGCAGTACATGACATCTACGGGGAAAATGGATGTTATATTCATTCCCGTTTACACCCTATAAAGCATTAAACGTACTCAAACATAATAAAAAATCTTAATTTTTAGCGTTTGATAGAAAGTCGCAATAGTAGCATAGTCCACATTCCATATTGCCACTTCAGAATAACCATTTCAATCAATAAATGGTGATACTCATTGCTGAAGAAACAGGGAGAGGAAAAAAGTCAAACCATTACCTGAAAATGTATCGACACCCCCAGGATCAATTTGAAACTGGATTCCTTTCTCAAATCATTCCCTTCTGTTGAATTCTTAGATGTAGCCATATTGCAAAGCTTTATATCGACGATTAGAACTATCGTATTCGAAGTGCGGAAAACAAAAGGATGATTTCTTTGCACTCCAAGAAAATTAAGCACTTTGTAATGCCTTATCTTTCTGCAATCAAGCATTTTTGCATGGTGCTTAAATATGGTTTCCAAATTTAGCATCTTTGACAATGCTTGACATCTCATAGAAAAAGATCTGACATCCATATTTATCAGACAGAAATTTTCCTGTAATAGGGGAGAGAAAAATAAAAGCTCAAAATCGCATAAAGAACCCATAAGAGACTTCACAATGGACAATTTTTCAAAATTCAGAGAAAAAAATCTACACTTGCCATGTTTTTGTGAAAAAAGAATGATTAACCAATTGGTGATTGTTAAAGCATTTGTTACAATCCCAACATATAAGGATAAGTGTTTAACTATATAGAATAAAACCAAATACATAAATAGAAGCAAATGAGCTTAACAAAACAAGTCAATATCACAAGACATTTTATTCCATGAAAATAAAACAAAAAGCTATAAAAATAGATATCAAAATCACATAAATCAAAGACATGACAAGCTAATTACTGAGAATTTTATAAATAGGAAACATTCAAAGAATACTACAAGATAAATGCTTAATACCGACAAAATAATTTATGTTCTTATTGCATATTTGGCAAACAGGTACATGTTTGAGCAGTTCTTCAAAAATAAATTTTTAATAAAGTTGTTTCAAATTGTTCGCACATGAAATGACAGCGCTGTTGAATAAAAGTATTCAAGAACACCTAGCTTTAAATCAGATCCAAAAAGCATAAACAAATGAAACAAATTCAGACTTTAATTTCACCAAATACACATATTTAATATTGTGTGCAAGACAAACAAATTAATAACCTATAGTAAATGAATAAACTGTACACATAAAATCACAGATACTTAATACACACTTTATGGGAAAGTATTTAAATAATGCAAAAAATTATAACTACTGCATGACTTAAACTGTCATAAATACTGATTGTACTGAATATTCAGACTTACTTTTTTTTGGTCGTATGTTTGAAAATACACAGACGACTAGTCTAAAATTTGATTAAATTTAGTGCAGATGATTTTACATAATTAAATCGTTAGTTTTGACAATTTTGTAAAAACATGAAAAATGATAAAACATTGTTTGATATTTCTTAACAGTTGCAGGCATGCAATTTGTCAGTTGAGCAAGAAGTATTTTGCAGATTTATTAAGTTTTCAAAATTAAATGAAGAAAATGCCATGAGAAATATTTAGCCAACATTAATTCTACGCCTGTACATGAAAATTTTTATAAAAAAGTTAAAAATTAGTTAGCTTGAAAGTTCACTGCATATTTAGTTTGACAAATAACTTCAAATCTAGCAGGTAGTTAAAGAAGCCTCTTGTTAGCTATATTAAATTTATTAATACAATTAAGTGCACATAAAACAGTCTAAACCCAAAAATATAAAATGACATCCATAAATACACAAAAAGTAGCATTTGCACAGCAAACTAAAATATTCCAGATGATTTTCCACCAGGTGGATTTCTCACCCGAATACTTGTTGTAATGGGCTTAGCTGGTGGAGCCTCAGTTTTCTTTTCCTCCTCAGTAGTACCTATTAGTGAAAATAAGATTAAAATGTAAATGTTAGCAATAAAAATTTCATTCAAACCTAAAAGAAAAATATGTTCAACAGGTTTTAGATAATTTTTCATGCTGAATATACACACAGTACTTCATTTTTAGATAATAAAAAAATATACATTTTCAATTAAATCCAAAGAAAACTTAAATTTAAAAAAATCATATTAAGATGATTATACTTGAAAAGACAATATATATGAAATTTCGAATAAATGTTAGCATTCCTTTTTATATATTGACCAAATACAATATCCTATAGACTTGCAGGGGTGTTTGTGGGACCCCAAAAAATCCACTGAAACTTTTACGGACTTACTACCGACATTTTGGAGTTTCTACAAGGGGGGGGGGGGAATGAAAAATTACAATTATGAAGTATTGAATGACCTAACTATAAAAGTTCAATTAATTACTTTTTTGCAAAATTAATAACCATAAATTTTCAAACATATAAACTACTACATTTTATGTTAATATTCAAATTAGCTGAATTAATTCTTTAAAAAAATTATCTAATTTCTGCTGATTTTTTTTATTTTCTGATGTTTGTGGGCCTGTCTTTCTTTTGTGGTGAACTTCATAATTGCAGGAAGGTTGACTTTTATTTTCCTCATTTACAGTTGAAGAAATTTCCTCGAGAACTGCACATACAGAGGTAGAAGTAGTTTGCTTTTCTGCTAATGTCAAAGGTTTTACAGAGACTTTTATAGGTGACTTATCTGAAATACATGTTTTTATACTTGATATGTTTTCCAACTTTGTTCATATTCAGTAAGAGATCTTTGTGAATTGGATCAGTCATTGGATTTTTTTAGCCATATTTTTCTCATGAGGTTTCTTTAGAAGCCATTAAATCATATTTAATAGTCTGCACTGCATCAAGGGAATCAATCTTAAGTGAGGTTCTATAGTCAGTGACAAGTGTATCCATTAAGTTGAAAGCACTTTCCACTAATTGGCCATGGAAGCAGCTAAGGCAGGCTTTCATCAATTTAGCCAATGTAGGATACTAATAATCATTTGTGAAATCATCTTTTAAAATAAAAAGTTTAGACCAATATTTATCAATTGTACACTTGATTTCCACTTTCATCAGATGTGTAGAGCATTTCTTTGCTGATATCAATACCACTCTGGCATAACCTTATTTCAGCTTCCACTTTTGACTTTTCATTATCATTTAAAATATGGGACATTAAAGATAATTTTTCGAAAGCTAATATTGTACTGGTTTTACCTCTTAGCTCTGGATCTAATGCTGTAAAACTAATTAGATATGAATTTTTAAGGGGTAATTTATGTTTCATATGCTGTGCTGTATTAGTATAAGCTTTCATCAGAGAAATTTGGAATTATTTTGCTATTAGGTGATTTTTTGATAATTTCTTCAGGAGAGTGGAAGCTTCTGCACCAGTAAATATTACTTTGCTAGGTTGATGGAATTTTGGATTTGTGACATCAACCTTTAATAAATCATTATAAGATGTGCACTCTATATTTTCTGGCTTCATAAAAAAAAGAAAAATTTTGCCACCAATTTATAAATACTGGAATGTATTAAATGAAGCATTGGATTTTTTTTTTCAAATAATTTAATATATGTGTTGAACTCTGGTAATACTGCTGGATATAATGCCATATGCAATAAAGTTTTGTTTTGCATAACAAATAACCCATTTAGTTTTCTTTTTTTCCGATCAATGACAAATAGCTAATACGGCGAACCCCCCCTTCTCTACTTATTGGCGCCACGCCAGGAGAGATAAGACCTTTGAACCCAGAGTCACGTGATCGCACATCTGGTCGAACGAAGTCTTTTTTCTGCCGCGCCTACTTGCCGAAAAGAATATAAAAGAGAATGTCCGAGAACCGGGGGAATGAGTCATAACTCGCAATAAGGAAAGAAAAAAGAAGTCCCCCCCCCCTTTTCACGCATTATCACTGCCTTCGGAGAAAGAAAGGAAAATTTTCACCACACACACTGACTTTGCGTTTTCTGCTTTCAAAGCAAATAAAATTACCCAGATCAAAATAAATAATTCATTATTATTCCTATTTCCTTTTGAACGACGATCCCCGGAATTTCCGGGTATCGAAGTTCAAATTCCCCGGAATTCCGAGGTTTCCCCGGAGCACAAACATCCCTGGACTTGCATATTTAATTTGAAAGTAATAAATACAAAAATAAAAGCCAGACTAGGTCAATAAACGCGAACAGTTTTGTATTTTCGAGGAGGAAGGGGCCCATTTTATAATTAAAATCAGGATATGAATTGCTTTTCACAAAAATAAAACATTTTTAACCCTTAAAATCCAACTTTAAAAAAGTATACATTAGAAATCCATAGTAAACTATTACAACACTACGAGTGTTACTTTAGGAAAAGAAATCGTCACATTAGTTATTTCATGTATATTTGATTACAAAAGAACATTTCACTACTTTTTTTATCTGCAAAATTTAATAAAAGGATATGTATACATTTCAAAAAATTAACTGCAGTCATTGTCATTGCACAACTTGAATAACCAATACAAGAATATATGAGATTAAAAATACTGACAACTTTAAGAATGTAAAATTAATATTTTAAAAAAACTCCCTAATATTTAGATTGATTTTTCTCATATTCCCAGATAATTTTTCAACTTCTTGAATAATACTTTAGATGTTCTTTAAATCTAACACACTTCTATCAAGACACTTTATTTGGCATTATTAAAAACACTGCATTTTTAGACATAGCAAATAAAACAATATTCTAATAATAATTTTGGTTAAATGTAGCAATATTCATCCCAAGTTTCAAAATACATGCATTCTATAAGCATTTAAGTCAATGCAAAAATAAAACTGAACATATGTTTAGATAGCAAAAAATAAAAATACTATGCAAGCTAAATGAGAATCGGCATATAGCAAATTAAACTTTATTAGAAAAATTTAGCATAGATATTAAAAACCTGAATCATGCAAATGTATGCAAAAATTCTAATTGCCACCTTTTATTAAAAAGTAATTTCACAACTTGACTTTTAGACTCCTCATTTCAGATTCAAAGGCATAATCTGCTATTTTGCTTTATTCTTTTTAAATAGTTCAAAAACAATCCCATAAATTAGCTTCATTTTCCTTTCATTGTTTATTTTTCTTCAACTGTAATTAAAGTACATGCAAAACAGACATGGTTCAGATCTCTATTACTATAACCCTACACATTCAAATTACAAGATGGAATTACACTTACATGCGTAATAGACAATACACAAAAAATTTATAAATTTCATAAACATTACTTGATGCACGATGTGATGCTACAATAGAACTTACCACCATTTTGTTCGACATTATTTTCTTGTTCATCATCACCATTTTTTTCTTTTTCACCTTTTTCTTTCTTTTCATTTTCAGGATACATTTCATATTCTTCACCAGTTATAGGATTACGGCGAACTATTTAAGCATGAAAACCCATGCAAAAATGAAGAGATAACAAAAATAAAATATAGTCAACAAAAATAATGCATGCACTAAGAAGCATTCACCTAAAAACAAGCAGGGGATTTCATAAAATAAATACCTAAATGCAAATAAGACAAAACTTTAGTAGGAGAAATAATTAACTTTAAAATACTACAAAAACACTCAACATAATAGAATTCATTCAAAATTATTAGAACAATTAAGTTCCATTATTTGACTTTTAAAGCTAATCCTTTTCAAGCATATAAATATAAAATTGAAATATCAAACTATGCTAACATGCAAATCTGCCAAATTCTACTTAAGTGTAATTTTGCAGAATATGCCCTAATATAATCGATAGCATTATATGAATTGAGCTAAGTATTCCATCTGCTATTAAGATTTTATCACTAACTCTTAATAAAAAAAGCCAATTAAAGTGCCACAAATGCTGTAACTTTTAATATTCAATTAAAACAACCATTTTATTATTTTTCCGACATAGGACCACCGTCTTATACCTTTCTCAAAATCTACACTATTCTAGTTAAAAATTCAGGTATTCTAGCCATTTTAAGTTATCATTAGCAAAAATAAAAGAAAAAACAGGAAAAAGAAAATTAAAATTAATGCTGTTAAGTGAATTGTTCTTTAGCAACAAGTCAGAAAATTTAAAGGGAGTTTATTATAATCCCCTTTCCCCACTTATAGCCAAGACCTAATTTTAAATTCAGATATACAGAAAAGCAAAGCAACATTTTACATACTTGTTCAAACAGCAAAATGAAACATCTAAAGCAAATGCATATATCAGTACATCATAAATAATGCTACAGTGCATAAAGTAGAGTTTATGAGGAGAATTGTGGAACAATTCACAACTGGCAGATTTAGCAACATAAAACACGAATTGAAAAAATCTTGACTAATCAGAAATTTGGTAATTTACCAACGTTTTTCTAATACGGAAACTTACGATTAAAAAAAACTGTACTAATAAATCCAGAATATATATTTTTTAAAAGTTCAAACACACACACACATATGTATTACAGCATAAACTTGCAGCCCAAGTTAAAGATTTAAAGATTTTACATTCTTATATTTAATACAAATGTAAAGTTTTCTTATAGAAACAATACTTCTAAGAGTGCCAAGTATATTCTGTTTTCAGAATCTTCCCTTTTAGGTAATATTATTAGAACTGATGTATACATTCAAAGATTTTCTACAATTCTGACAATTTGCAAATTAAGCAATAAATTTTGTTCTAGAAGCTTACAACTCTACCTTAACATATTGAATTCATATGAAAAATACAGTCCTTAAAACCATATTTTATGTAGATATGCATATTGTAGAAGCTTTATAAACATTATGACAAAATACATAATTGTGGATACAAAGCTTTGAGCACAAGTAAATCAAATATTTATGTTCATGCAAATCCTTACACATCTTCAACCATTATTTTTTTAAAAACTGCTAATTAATAAGTTGGAAGAAGGTATTGACCATCTTCCAGTTAGTCAACAAAAAATTATTTCACAACAAATAAGAAATTAACTAAAATGAAGGGAAAGAAGTAAAAAACTGATATACTATTCTGAAAATATGACTATTAGCAGTGAAAACAAGTCTTAGTTATATTTAAAAGAGCAATTTTGAACTCTCAATATATTCATAAATTAGGATTATACAGAAAAAATAACTAAAACACTCACCATAAGGTTTTTTAAATGATTTGGCAGGCTGGGGAGGCTCGCTAGCAAAAATGTTTGAAGTATTATGCTTCTTGACAGGGGTAGAGGTGCCATTCTCAGACGAACCAAATAATCTATTTTGCGTATTACCAGAAGCAGCCTCTTTGTTTTTTTGACGCTCATTAGACGAGTACTGTCCAGCTCCAAGTCCAAATATGTCACTGGAACCACCACCTGGAGGCTTCAAAACTCTAAAAAGAATTTTTAAAATCCAGGTCAAGATGAAAGACATTAAAACAAAATCAAATAATTTTTTGTTAAAAAGCCAACACTCATTGTCATTTTTTTATTTATACAAGAAAAAGATGTCATGCAAATAGCTTTATATTTTACCCTCTACATATCAGATGCAAAACAGAAAGATGTATATTAACTAATGTAAAAGATGAACAACTAGATAGAAAGATGATGGCTAATGGACTGTAAAACTGCTCAGTTATCCAAAATAGATGGAATAATTTCCAACAGTCTAGAGAGAGGACTGCCGTCTTAAAAATTAAAGGTATTTTTTAAAATAAATACTGTGTTTCAGTTTCCCGAAATGATAACTTTTCAATAATTCTATCTCCCTAAGAGGTTACACATGGAAAAATGTGTGTATTTCCAAAATTTACTTTATTGTTCAATATAATGGTATGCTTTTTTTCTTCTTACCCCTACTTTGCTAAATTAAACCCATCCTAACGTATGGACAAAAAAAAAGTGCAGGATTTTAGAATCCATTGGGAAAACAATATTTAAAAATCCCTACAATATTTTAATTAGCAATTATCAGGAACATTTTATATTCTCCATGGCATAATACAATACAAACAAATTATTTTTGAATGATCTATTAAATCAAACTTAATTTGAGAAATGTATCGTAAGTATTTCACAAATCTCAACTGGGAAGAGGAAGATACAGAATCCTGGATACATCTGGATCACCATCCCCAATATATACTAAAATGTGACTTCTTAAAAGTAAAACATTTTATTGAAATTTCAAAATAGGGAAATTTAGACTCCGAGCATTATATAAAAAACTATTTTCAGATTTCGATAAAAGGTAAAAACAATGAAAAACTTAAAATATTTCAAAAAGAATTATTGTTGCATTATTAATTTAGAACCTAAAAATACAATTCTGTAAACACTTTTTAAGACAAATTATAAAAATTAATCTCCAAAGAAAAGTTATAAGCAAAATTAAATTATTTTACATAATTAAAAATGAACATACATATTGTTAAATAAAATAAAGCTCAAATAGATTTATATCTTCCACACACACACACAAAAGACTGAAATAAGGCAAAATAATATCAAAACTAATGCACATAACATTATAGATGCATAATCAATATACTGAATTGTTTGATATAAATCATGTTATTCCTAGAACACAATAAGCAACATTCTAAATGCTTCATGCAGTTCATTGTCATTGTTTAATCATACTGTAATTAAATACAACAGATATCAATTTTTATGGTAAATTCTAACACCTGAAATGATTAAAGAATCTTAAATGCATATATTATTTGTAAATGCCTACAATTATGTATATGAAAAACGATCTTCGTAAAGTAAATAAAATTTCATATTACAAATAAATGTTTGAAATAAATTTATAAACATTTATATCGAACATTATGACAATATTTAAGTTTCAAAACAAAAGTGCTAAATTTCATCGCAATTTTGATATTTCTCATATTATATATTTAAAGCCAAATACAAGTATTCAGTTATTTAATGCTGTCCAAAAAATATTTCAAATCGACGAAAACTGCAACATTTAACGTCACGTCATTAACTCAACTTTTTTTTGCACATAACTGATAATTTTTTAAATATTTAGATAAACTTTTTATGATAAATCATTTCTTCATCAAGAAGGCTACTTTAATAATTATATTTTTTAAATAAAATTACGAAAACATCAGAGTAAAAATGTGGCCACACCTATAACGATTATCATTTTTGGTTATTTTTTAACGAAAAAATATCAATATTTAATAAAGAAAAGCTACATAAGAATATAACTAGAATATACATAAAAAATACCGTAACATTAAAATAAATGATTTATCTCATCAATAATGAATTACGATCTTAAGAAAATTATTTCCGCTAAAATTCATTAGCTTTTATAAATAATCGAAAACTTTTTCTTTCTGACGACCTGGATACTAAACGATAAAAGAAAATGAAAAGCAGGTACTCAATAAAATAGCCGGCACTTTATAAGGAAACAACCTACTGTTTGTAACCTAGCAACCTCAAAACATTTTACAAATATATTATACTTTTCACATTCCAAACACAATCAAGTTTATGTAACATAGAATTTCAACAGTAAAACTGCCAAAAAATTTAAATTAGCATTTAAAAATGGTTCAACAGATTTGACAGAAATAAAACTTCAGACAAAGGAAAAGTAATTGCACTTACTTCGATGAGTTTCTTGAGCCATCCAAACCAATTGTAAACTCAGTGGAAGTCATTTTATTAGCAATTTAGTAACAGAAGAATCTGCAAAATAAAAATGCAATCAAATATAAAGAATAATTGCCAACAAGGAAAAAAATAAATTATGAGCCGACCGTTACACATCGTTGAATATACATTTCAACGAACAATAGAAATTTAAAATGAATGCATAGTACATTTTTATCATTTAAAAGCTTATGAAGAGTTTAATCAACTTTTGATAATTAAAATCTTTCAACAAACCTACAATATTCTTGCAACGTTTACTATACACGATACACAGAACCCGCCGTTGAACGAAATACAAGTGCAACCCGTCCGCTATTGACAGTGAGTCACTTCAACGCTCCAATCAGCAGTTTAATTCAAACAAATTCCGCGCTTTGAGTGCCCTCTACAGTATCTCTGCCAACTATAGCCTCAACCACATGCTTTTTGATTTGAATAATTTCAGTTGTATTTCATTATGAATTTTGTGACAACAGAATCAGGTGACAGTTTGGTAGAATCTTTTTTGCGAGAACTAATTTAATCATTAGAGAGATTCTCGTGTATTTTTTACTTGCAGATAATTTTTGAAGTACGGTCGCCCTGTGAATTCATACAAATTTATAACTCAAAGGAAGATTCAAGCAGAGAAAAAGAGAATGTTTCTGGCATTCGGTATGAATCCGAATAAATATCATGAAATATTATATACTTTATTCAGTGAAATTGATTATTATATTATCTCTCATTCAATATTTTCGCATTTTTTCTTGTTTAATAGATAATTGGTACAAAATAGGTCTTACAAGAAAATGGCAACTGAGATATAGTACGATATTTTCCTCATTTAATATTTACATATTTAATTTCAAAGTGAATGTGCTCAGATTTTACCTTTAAAGTCATTACATAATATTCATGTCCTTGTTATATAGAAATTAACCCGAGATACTGTACGATTTCTCCACGATATTGCAAGATATTCTGAGTTCCGCACAATATTCTGAAAATAGCTTAACAATACTGTAGAGTGTGTAGTGCAATTAAAGCTTCCTTTTGCCATATTACTATAAAACTTAGAACATATATTAGCAAATATATTGTTAGTGGCTCGGAGATAGGAGCAGAAATCTGCCTGAAAAAAAAACATTGACCAAATCAAAGCAAGCACTGAAATCGTTCCACCCTTTTTGACTTTCTGAATGTGCTGTGCATATTTTAAAAACTTACAAGCTGAGAGCCTCAATTTTAACGTTAGTTCATGCATTGAAACTCGCATCCATTTTGAAATTTCGATTTATAATTGAAGATTAAATTCGAATATATTGAACAGACAAACCTTTTATTAAGGAAAAATATTTCAATTTGTTATTTAAACTATCCGTTTACAAAATAGATAAATATTGTACATGATTTCTTTCGGCCATTAGAGTAAAAAAATAGTACTCTGTCAAAGTAATTTACTAACAAATCAGGGTTTTAAGATGCATTTTATTCTTTGATTTCTGAAAAATAACACCAAAGCAGATTTAGAATTAGACTGAATTGGCTCACTTTCTTTCGAATTGTTGCTGAGTCTTGATATAACCTCCGCCAGCGATATAAATGCCATCAGATCGAGGAAATGCTTTTTAGGATCAGCTTTTTTTTTTTTTATTAACTCTATTAGCAAATGATTCTGTTCAATGTCTCTATGATGTTGTTCGATATTTTGAATGGTGTATAATATCTAGAAGATAACTTAAAAATAATTGAGCTTCTTGACCTATAAGGAAAAGACTAGGACATCTTAATAGGGAACATCATATTGTAATTTATTAACATACTTTAATTTGAAAGATTTGACATATTGCAGGAAAGTTGCTTAATAAAAGTCAAATTTCAGGACATCTTAAACAGCTTCTCAAAATTAAAATTTTATTGCACCTTCATTACTTCTAAATAATATTTTTAATTAGTAATATTTATTTGTACCAAAATAATGAACCTATTTTCTTTGCGTTGAAAGAAAGATAGTAAAAATTAGCGACATTTCTATAAAAACGTAATAAACTGGACTTATTTTAATCCAAAAAATATATGCTGAGTATCTTTTTTTCTCAGAATTTCACCGATATAATAATTTATAATATTATAATCTTTTGTGAGAGATAATATAATAATCAGTTTTTTGAAATAAAGCATGTAACACTTCATGATACCGATTAGTTTCATACCGAAAGCCAACAAACACTCTTGTTATCTGCTTAAATCTTCCATTGATCCATTTATGTAACAATATTTTTCAGTTATAAAAACAATAAAATGGTAACTGTTATTTTAATAACAGCTTTAAAATTATAAAAAATCAGCATCAAAGTCAAAGTTATGACTTCCATTCATTACAAATGTTTTAGTTTTGAAGATCATTAACTAGACATTGAACACCCTTACAAATGCTTGTAATACTATGCATATGCACAGATAACAATAAATAATTTTATAACTGTATGATAATTTATTTATAAAAAATACTAAAATGGTAATAATGATTAGATCCTAATACTTTTTTTGTATTTATTATGATTATTTTACTTTTTCTAAAACGCAAAGGATGCAGCATGGAATATATCCTCAAAAATAAGAGATAAGAGATGCGTTTCAAAAAAAATTTCGCTCTAAAAAGGGACCTTGGAAAGATAAATAATAATAAACTTTGGATATAGAATAGTTTACATAAAATTTCTGTTATTATAATAAAAAAAGTAATAGATTTTTTAAATCTTTATTGAAATAATTTCTATAAATTTATGCGTGCTATGACAAAATAATTATCTAAAGTCAGTTTAATCGGAATTTTCATTTGACTGCCAAATTAAAATCATTTTCCAAAATTCACTGTAAAAAGATATTAGAATAACTAATTGATAAATTTCTCAAATTTCTTTTGTGGTGCCGATAAATTTTACCGATGTTTAAAGCGGCATTTTTGTATTAAAAAATTGCATTTTCCCTTAATCTGTTTTTTATTATTCGGTAATTTTCTTTTTATCTTTTCTTTATATCATCATGCTTCAACTTCTGACAATACACTGTCATGGTAAAACGATGCGTCATGATTAAAAAGATGCGTCTTAAACTCAGAGCAATATTTTACTATCACTAAATTGTCTAATTTAGCGATAGTAAATTCACTAAACTGTTTCTAACTAATCACTAAATTGTTTAATTTTTATCACTAAAAAATGTCTAAAATCCTTCAGATAAATGAATTTTAATTGCTGTTTAACATGGAATTGTAGCAATTCAAAATGATGAAAATTTTAGCTATCATTATTTACACAGCCTTCTATAAACGGATTCTAGGCCTGGATGAAATCTGCTTTTCACAAAGAAATGGAGCACTATTTTTTCGAATTCAGTTTTTTTAATGCATGGATAAGAAGAACTTCATTGAAACTATTTTTATTAGCTTACGTAAGCATTTTTTTTTTCTAGATCAAGTCCAGCATTTAAATCTAAATTTTATTTCGGTTTATGAGCCAAAAATAATTCGATATCTTAAACAGAACTACATGAAATATTATTTATTCGCCTTTTGGTAATGGCGTCTCCAGCATGTGAATTACCTGCTTCACTCCTGTTTCATCAATGGATGGAAGGGCATGGATCGTATGGACGCCTCAGTTGCTTCATTTGCTAAAAATAATCTGGTTTCTTAAGGCAGAACCTGATTTATCACTTTCCTATTACCTGACATCTCATTATTGCGTTCACTGGTAATGGTGCCCACAGAATGCGTCTTACTAATTATACTCTAGATATGTTTCTGGACAAGAGAGATTGAATGGTATAAATGCTCAGGATACTAATTTTAGAAGGCAATATAAAATCAAAGGTTTACCCATTTACGACAATTTAAAATTCAAACATAATAAGAGAGATAAATATACTTGAAAGAAGTAGGAGATTGGGATTTATAGCATCAAAGGTATTTTTTCTCTTGTTATCTCCTGTTTAGATAACTATACTTCGACCTAAGTGGCATTTACATTCGCTCATTCATTGTTGCCAACTGGCAATGGAAAACCATATTATACTTCGAGTTCTTAGCCTCTGAACTCTTGAGTATTATCGACGTTTCTCAGGATCGAAAATTATTCAATTTCATTTTTAATCTTGTTTCCTTTGTAAAATTACGACGAACTAGTAATGAAGAGGTGGCTTTCGTTTTATTCGCTAAAATTTGTCCTTGCATATGTTCTTAGGGAACGAACATATTTAATTAAAAACAATATTACTTCTTCTTCAATTGGTTGTCATTCTTATGTAGTACCTTAATAGTACATATAAATTTGATTACCAGTTTCAAATTGTACTTTCAAATATAAACAATTAGACAAGATTAGTTGTTTTGAAAGATGGATGTTTATTTGAAACACTCTTTCGTTAAATGTTTATTTTTGTTAAAATAACGTTTAGTTAAACTTAAGTTAGTGAAAGAAATGAGAGAAGACTTCCAGATTGCAGTTTATTCTTTACTAAACTGCAATCTTTACTGAAGCATCTGTTTAAATAGTTATAAAATTATTCACATAGAATAATATGCTATTCACATGAATAATATGCTTTTCACATGAATAATATGCTTTTCACATAGAATAATATGCTTCACATAGAATATTATGCTATTCACATGAATAATATGCTATTTACATGAATAATATGCTTTTCACATAGAATAATATGCTTCACATAGAATAATATGCTATGCTATTCCTGCAATGATCATTCCTTTTTCCATAAAAATTTTGTTTATATCTATATGACAAATCTTCTCTACAATACAATTCCAAACATAAACTTACATGAATTCAAATACAAAGTACTTTTAATTTCTTATTCTCCTTGGGGATTAAAAGAAGATTTTTCACTCTCCCTTCTTGTTAATTTCATTTCTTCTTCGTTAATTGAAATTAACAAATCGGTCATTATGCCAGCTTCATAATATTAAAAAAATTTCTGAGATCAAAGATGTTGTTGTTTATCCCCCTTGGATTGAATTCTAATTCAAACTAAGTCCAAGAGATCAGGGAGAGGGAGGGTGCAATAGTTTCTGAGAGTAAGAACCCATGAGCACACGAGGGCAGGTCTGACTTTAGCTCTTGTGAAGATGACACTCAAATACTCGCTTGAACAACCCCTTTTTTAGAGGGGGTTCTTTCAAATACCTCATAGATAGAAATAATACAGGTTAGAGAACAGCCATGCTCAAATCAGGACTCGAACCCGGGGTGGCAGAGAAGACGTTCTACCCCTAGTTCTGAACGCCGACCGAAGATGAAAGTAGTTCTATAAACGAATTTTAAAATGTTTTTAAAATATAGAAGATAAATACTTGTAAAATTTAGCTAGCTCAATTACTCTAAATTTGGTTCTCAAATTATTAAATATTTATTTCTTAACTATTTTCCTCATAGAATTAACACGGTTGTGAAGCATAATAGTGAGTTGACGATGAGATTCCCCCAAAAAATTTGATTTGTGCTTTGATCTGGCATACATTACATCCATCAAGGCTAAACTTCCTTTGCTTGTGTGGTGTGAAGGCTTGGAGAAGAGCTTTAATAAAATATAGTCTTTATCATTGGACTATAGTTGAAAATTAAAGATTTCAAAGGAAATTAACCATTCATGTAACTTACAAACACAATAACAATGTAATGAAACCTAAATCAGAGAACTTGTTATAAGCGGATGACGGTTTGTTAATACTAATTTTGTGTGGTTCCATGTTTTGTTAAGTTGTTAAATTTTAAGAGCAATTTATGCTGTAAATTATTGTATTAAAAGGGTCTTAAATGTCGTTATCATGGGTCATTAGTTTTGATACACTTGACATTAAGTGAAAATAAAGAAAATTATTGCATTTTTCTGCAATGGAATGGTTTTAGATTTTTGACGTGCCATTTGAAGTAAAAAAAAATAAAGTTATTTATAAGAATAGGAGGGAATCGAATAAAATTAAGGCAATGATAATTGCTTTCATTTTATAATCAGGTTATCATAAGATTCTGTTCTTCCTCTGATAAGATTGTCATGGCTATTAAGAAGATAAGTTATTTGAAGGGAGTTTTAGTTTTAAAGAATAGCAAACATAATAATATTATTGTTAGAGATTAATTTCTACAACACTTGATAAAAACAGAAATCATATCTTCTACACTAATGATAAAAATGATAATGATAATCAAACACTAACGATTAAAATTCTTAATAAAACTTCTACATTCCATAGTGATAAAATACAATATTTACAAAACAGCGTTATTTAATAGTTTTGTGAGTTACAAAACTGTGAATATTTTAAAGTCTATGAAATTTAATAATCCTAAGATAATAATTGACTTTTTTCCTTACCAAATTAACCTTTGTAAACCTCCAATATCTTAACAAAAAGTCAGAATTGATATAGTGCAAAGGTAACATACATCCTCTTTGTAGACTGATTCAGACCAGACAAATAAACAAATATTTAAGAAAGAAAAAGAAATTCCATGGCATTTGATGCTGTTGTAGTTGTTGTTGTTTTGAGGGGTTTTTTTTGGCGCAAGAGCCATATCTGGCCATGGTGCGCCAAGCATATGGTCTAAAATCATGTAACATAAAATATGCTTTGTTAATTAAAATATGAATTGATTCGATAAGAGAAGATGAAAGTTAAAGTACAATGGATATAAATTAAGAAATTTAAAAGAAGCAATGGCAATTTAAAAGTATTAGAAAAGTGAAAGTTATGTTCTTTTTAGTTGCACTACAAATTAAAAACAGAAAATTTATTGGATACCTATAATGGCATTTTATGATAGAAGCCACTGACTGCCTTAAAATAAATTAGCATGTGATTTATCTCATTCCCATGCAAAAAATATAACAGAATGCATAATATCAGTTAGTTTCATTTAAGCAATGAGTTATTTTCATGTAAGCTATTTTATTTAATCTAAGTAAATTAGAAATAAATAATTTGAACTAAGCAAATTAGAAATAAATTAAATATTAAAATGAGATGCTAGAGGAGCTACTGTCATCTAATAGCCAGCTTAAGGCATTTCTCTTTATAAACTTTTTCGCATACCAAGTAAGTAAAAAAATATATAATTAAAGAAAAAACTATTTTAAATTTAAAATACCGGTATATGAGATTGCATATCTGAAAGTTGAAGGGAAATTACAAAATTTTATGTTAATAAGCAAGTTTTTTAAAAATTTATTTTATGTTTCTAGTTCGAGAAAAATAAATGGTAATTTTTTAGAAAAAATTGGATTTTATATTTTTAATCTTAAATGCCCCTTTTTTCATTAAAAAACTAATCGATGCTTTATTGTTCATAATAGTCAGTTAAATTCATTAAACGATGATGAACTTACTTTGATTAGCAAATAAAATTAGTTTCTGCTATCTCAATATAGGTCAGTCTAGATTATCGAAAAAAAAATGTATTATGTATTTCAAGCATAAGGTAAACATGAGCCTATTGTCCCCGTATCGGCACCAGTGGAATGCTAAGGATTAAATTTAAGTTTCCTTATTTTAATTGGACTATTTTAAAATCAACATTCTGAATAATTTTTTACGAAAGAAATAAATAGAAACGGATAAAAAAAATTATGAAGAAAATAAAAATTACATTATATCCATATTAATTTTCAGTTGTAATAAATTCAACAACAACAAAAAAAGAAATAACGTATAAAATAGAACATTTGAACATTTGAACAATATCCGGTAACAACATAGAGAGTTATTCACATTGCAATAGCGTGTCATGCTTCAGCATTACGCGATGAATGGATAATAAACCATTGTAACCATCTGTTTTACAAATTTCTTTGATGGTGAAATCTGATAGCGTCTTTTTTTATGTCAGTGACATTAACTTAGAAACAGAATCAAATGACTTTGATGTAGAAAAAAAAATAGTTGTCTGCAGAAATTGTAATTCCAATTTAAGATTCCACCATTCAGTTTTGAGATCGGATAGTTTTACAGATTATTTTGTTTGATTGTCGGCATTTAAATTACGTTTAAATAAACTTGTTTCAACAATAGGAAGGGATAAAGTCCCGTTGGTGAACCATAGAAAGATTACTTAATGATAGAGACCGGTATTATTCTATTCAAATACAAATTACCCAATGAAATAGTCCCACATTATATCATAAAGTTTCAAGAATAACATCAATAAACGAAGAAACAATTAGAATCTTTCCGAAACGATGTTCTCAAAACGCGAGATTTCGTCAACTTCCTGGAGACACAAATTTGAAAGTTTTTTGCTCTTGCGACACAAGTTTGGCCAGAAAATCGCTCCTCTTGTGCAGAATGCGTGTGTCACGGATTCACTGGACCCGAAAGAGATGAAAACTAGCAAATTAAGTAAAGAATTGTAAGAATTATAAGTTTCATCACAAATCATTTCCCCTTGCTCAGTGTACCATATACTTCGGATATATAGGAATCATATTTGTATAATTTGTTTCATTTTAAAGTTGTAATCCGGCGGTTGTCATAACATTCACAAAATGCGGAGTTGTGTGGGTGGAACAGCGAGTATTGTAAAATGCCTGGTAAGAAATATTTTATTTAACTTACAAGAACTATTTTATAAGCTTTATTTTACAGGTGTAAGTGATATACAGAACATGTTATTTACCTGAAAATAATACACATTTGTAGGTATAAATGTATTTTCTATTGATTTTTTTTTTTAATTCTCCAAGGAAAAAAGCATGGAAAAAATTTAAAAAAAGTAAGTTTATAAGTTATTTCCCTTTAAACTTTTTTGGAGTCTAAGCAAAAGTGAAAAAGTGTAAGTATGCTTTAAAAAATTTGGAATCGGATTTTTCATGATATTTTCAAAATTAAGAAAGTACTTATTATTTATTGAAGTAATGGATACTTTTATGGATATTTTAGAGCTTCTTCGAATGAGCAAAAGAATTTTAAAAAATATCAAAGCATTTTTAGTCTTGAATGTTGTTTTAGAATTTAAAAAATGTTATTGAAACTTGAACTTTTAATAAGTAGTGAAATAATATTCATCTGCATAAAAATTTTAATAATAGAAATATTTTATTTGGAATTTTAATCATTAAAGAAGAAATTCACTAATGACTCACTTTTAGACTAACTTTCATGAAAAACTTAAATCACATCTTTCAAATATTATTTATGTTTTAACTGAATTGAATTCTTTGATTTTAAAACCTTTTTTTTAAATATTACTTTGACGTAGCTTTTCTAAACGTTTAAGACCTATCAAGAAATCTACACAAGAAGTTCTAGAAAAACAAACTACTGTTCTCAATATCATTTCTGGTATAAAGTATACCAGGGAAGATTCTTTTTGAATGAAATAGATAAAATGATAGTTATAGCAAGAGATGAAATGATAATTAAATCTTTAATTGAAATATTTCTCAATTATACATAAATAATAAAATAAAGGAGCAATACATTCAAATATATATTGCTTAAAATTAAAAATTATATCCAATTAATAAAATTGATTCATAAGTGCTTTCACAGATCCATCAATAGTTCAGTTTAAAATTTTCAGTCTGGTAAGTTTTTCCCCTTTAGTTTTGGAAAAAATTTGTTGCGCCTCAAGAATCCAACAATTCTGACTACATATCTCTTACCCTGGCTTTAATTGCATGCGAGGATTATCGTGGTTAAAAAATCAATAGCAGAAATTATTAAAGAAAGAGGGTTTAGAAAGTTTCAAGATCTGTAAAATAATCATTTTAAACTGATTAGTTTCTTTTTCTGGAGGTGGGGTGATTTTGTATCTGAAAAAAAATATATCGTGTTTTGAGATTCCAACAATTTGACCATATAGTTCTTACTTTGGCTTTAATTTTAATTATACATTTTAATGATAAATTACAGAAATTGTTAACGAAAATTTTTGAATACTTCCACAGGTCTGATCTTTGTAAAGCTATTTTGGTTAATTTTTGGTTCTGATTTTTTTTATCTGAAAAAAAAAAAAAACCCATCATACTTTGAGACTTTTTTTATTCTGATTAACAAGGCTCTAATTTTCTGCGGTGGTTTTAATTTTTAATAGTTCATTATAGAAATTAGCATATCAGTCGGTCACAAATAATTACCTTCGTCCAGAGGCTATGTTACTCGACTACAAACCCTAGAGTTGCGAGGTCGGTCCTCAATAATCATTCATCTACAATGGTGACCCGGAAATGATTTGAACACGAAATCTTTATATAAGTTTCATAAGCCAGATAACATCTTCCGGACGATAGTAATTACTTTTGTCTAGTGGCTGTGCTACAAACCTTAACGTTGCGAATTCGGTTCTTAATAATCCTTCATCAACAATTTCAAAAAACTTATAAAAAATTATTCCGTTAAAAAGCCTTTTCGTCGTACTGAATATATTTATATGATGAAAACTAACCATGAAATTCTTCATAAAGATATTATTGTTTAGTATCGAAATTGAATTCTAAAAATAAATTCTCATCATAAATAAACTAAAAATTGCGGAATGGACACAATAAATCTTGCTGTCTCAAGTATATTTTATTTTATCAGTATTCTGAATTTATACAAGATTTTTTTCAGAAGCTTTAAAATCGAATTCTCTACTATTTTTGTTCTTTTTTTTTCTTCCTTCTTCTCCATACAATGCATAAAAAGTACTATTTTTGTTCTTTTTTTCTTCTTTTTCATAAATTGTATAAAAAAGTATTGTAATTGTTAAAAAATTCGATTACAAGATTTAAATGAATCGCAATATTTTTCCAGAAATCGGATGAAGAAATTTTATAATTGTATATCGATTGATCGATATATTTGTAAACACAATTATTCAAAAATGGATTTAAAAAATAGTGAAATGAATTTTTTTATTCGGCATTAACAGCATAATTGTAAATAAGTAATGCTATTTTGGGTGAAATACATTAAAAAGAATCCTGATTATCACTTAATGTATTTGTGAATGAATATCTCAAAATTGAAATGATCTAGATAGATGAAATTTTGTACGATCTTATACCTAAATTGTAGATCCATAATATATTTCAAACCAAATTCACTAACAAGTTGGTTTTCTGTCAATATGCTTATTGCTGTGTGCGTGTCAATACAATAAACCCTCGAGCAATGCTTCATCGAGCTAAATGAAGCACGTGATCTTTATTCCATACTTTTTGACACCCGTCACAATTCAGATAAATCTGTTCTATGAACAAAGATGCTATTATAAATTTCATACTCAATTTTATTCATTTTACTAAAAATTAAGCTCAAAACGCGTAAATCGGGGGAGTGCTGACTGTTTCGAGGTACAAAAACCCCTCGAACTTTTGCGCATGCGTCAATCCGTTTTGATTTCACTAAACTAAAGGTGGTATGACAGAATGAAGAAAAAAGGCCCAAATTTTTAGTAAGCGATGTATGGAAACATTACAAAGCTTAGAATTTAAGAAAATAGCGCAATTTGAAAAGAAAATGAAAATCAAAACCGAAAAAAAAAAAGAAAAGAAAAAAGAAAGAAAATCATCTCTTAAAAGAACTTAAGAAAATTGCTCCTCTGACTCACCGAGTACCACCCCTCTTAGGAATAAAATCGTCCAAAAGTGATTAGCATAATATTTTAAAAGGAACAGTCTCTAGAAAAATCGAATATAACATTCCTGTTGATTTCATTTTTGTTCTTAAGAAAACAGTCTTTAAATTCATGTCTTAGGTAATTTAATCAGTTTTTGTGATAAAACTTCCGAAAAGATTCCATTTTTTAAAACTTATACTTTGAAAAATAAAGTAAAGTATTGAAACATTAATTAATAAAAATGTAATTGAATTATTAGCATGGTAAGTTTTAATACAGCTTTTCAAATTAGAAGAAAACTTAATGGCTTATTTTCATTTACAAAAGTCGAATAAAATCTGTCGACAGTATGCATTGCTATACTTTTGCACTGAATTCGGATCGATTTATGATATAAATCCTGTCTAAATTTGTGTCATGTACTTTGGAAAATTCAGATATATCTATAGAAATTGGTACTTATCATAATACCTTTATCTAGAAAAATAGTTTTAGTGAAAAGTTTATTTATTAATAAGAATCTGAAGTATTTCTTTATTCTCCTCATTCGGGGAAAGTTTTAATAAGTTTTATGAGCACAGTTATTTTTCCGTAAGGAAAATCCTGCTTTATTTTGTTATTTTCAAGAGAAAGTACTTTGATAATTAGGGTTTGTTGATTTTCAAATTAACTGCCTATTTGAGGTTCTCATCCTTGAGATTTTAATAGTTAACTGCCAAATAAACTGTTGTGCCCTTTTATAGCATATATCGACACATTCTTAGCATTTATAACAAATCTAAAAAGAATATTCTTTTTAAGATTAAAAATATTGTTATTCGAAATGAAAAATATTGATTGTTCTAAAAATAATAAAAGAATACGTTCGTCTATCATTTAAAATTCAATCACGCATTTTATTAGAAAAATATCACGCATAAAATATAAAATTTAATTTCAATATTTAAGTTCCTGAAAATGGCTCATGTTATTTAAAAATAGTTTAAGGAGAAAATTAATTTTTATCCTTTATTTCTAACACCTTTTTTTAGTGTGCTTCATAAGTATAAGCTAAAGACACTCTTTTTTTTCGATTCATACGAATATATACAAAAAACACTTTTAGTAAATAAATAGGAAATGATATGAATTGAAATCTTAGCCTTATTTTTCTTCATGGGTAAGAAAAATCATTTTAGGAGATCTTAAAACGTGTTTGTTAAATCCATAAATAGGGAGCAATACAACAAAGCAAAGATGAAATCAGAGAAAAGGGCGTCACAAAGCACTCAGAGTGCAAATAGTTTCAAAAAGGGATTTTTCCAGAACATAACTGAGCAAGCCATTATTTTTCCCAGAGACTTTCGAGTGTTACAGTAGCTTCACGTTGGATATTTAATGCTACTCTTTTTTCGATTTATACGAATAGATATAAAAAAAAACTTTTTGTAAATGAACAGGAGATAATTTAAATTGAAATCGTAGCCTTATTTTTCTTCATAAATAAGCAAAAAAAAATTAGGATATCTTAAAATGTCTTTGTTAAATCCATTAACAAGGAGCAATACAACAAAGCAAATATGAAATCAGAGAAAAGGGCGTCACAACGCATTCAGAGTGCAAATAGTTTCAAAAAGGGATTTTTCCAGAACATAACTGAGCGAGTCATTATTTCTCCCCGTGACTTTCGCGTGTTACAGTAGCTTTACGTTGGATATTTAATGCTACTCTTTTTTCGATTTATACGAATATATATAAAAAAAAACACCCCACCTTTTATAGATGATCAGGAGATGATTTAAGTTGAAATCGCAGCCTTATTTTTCTTCATAAATAAGCAAAAAAAAAATATTAAAATGTCTTTGTTAAATCCATTAACAGGGAGCAATACAACAAAGCAAAGATGAAATCGGAGAAAAGGACGTCACAAAGCACTCAGAGTGCAAATAGCATCAAAAAGGGATTTTTCCAGAACACAACTGAGCAAGCCATTATTTTTCCCAGAGACTTTCGCGTGTTACAGTAGCTTCACGTTGGATATTTAATGCTACAGATATTAGTCCATGAGAAAAGTGAAAAATCCAAATTCGGCTCAAATACGAAATTGAAGTTTTGGTTTAACCTTGCATTTAAGTGAGTAAAAAATAATTAATTTTAAGAAAACAGATAATTTGAATTTATTATTTCAATCTTTTGGTTAGTTAGAAGAATTACTTAAAGATTAATATTGTTTCGCTTTTTACATGGTATCACAAATAATAAAAAATTCCCGTTATGTATTCAATTTATTTAAAAAATTCTTATCAATACCATGAGAATTTCACTTACAATCCTGAGTATAATCTTTTAAATTTTTCTCAGCTTATTTAAATTATCATAATCATTTATTTTTTAAACATTTTTTTATTTCCTGAAAGTGAAATAATTCGATAAAATATAATTAAATGGCGTATTAAATTTTCCGGATTAAATTTGCTTGATACGGCGTGAAAGTTAAATCTTATTAGATTTCAATCTCTAACTCTGCATATTTATAAAATGCTTGTATCAGTTTGTTTGAAAGCTGAAATCTTGACGTGTTGAAAGGAAAATGGATGGGAATTAGGCTTTTTTTAAATACATCGTCAGAATAAATACGCAAGTGAATTCCAGATGATAAATTATTAGAGAAATAGAAAACGTCGATTAATATTTCTAGGGAGAAACGACAAAAAGTTTTCTAACTGACGTTTAAGCCTTAGCAACGAATACTATTTATCAACAAACTTCATTATTTTCATGCGTCAGTATATCTTATCTTCCTTTCTTTGCCTTCACATGAAAGGAAAAAAATGTTTTGCCGTTTGTTAGAGAAGAAAATAAATTTTAATTTGCTAGTTGTACTTCCTTGTAGTCGAAAGAACAGCTAATATAGATAAGATGTTAAGATAAATTGCTTCAATTTACAACGGTTTTATCTAAATAATTTGTATCTTCGTCTTTTTATTTATCCTAAAATTCCATTGCTGAGTAATCTTTTTAAGAATGCTACAATTTTCAATGTCATCAATTGAAATTTAAATTAATTCTTGAAATTTGATTAAAAGATTTTTTCTCATTATAATAAAAAACTTAGAGGAGACATTAAGATAATAGTTATGGAAATTTTTAATTAATCTTTCCTGTATTAATTTTCCATACTTTTATATAGAAAATCTTGAACCCCAAAAAATAAATGTATTTTCAAGAATAGTTAACCTTTGCGTATTACAAAAATAAGAGTTTATTTCGTAATGGTTTTTCATATTGGATATTTACGTTATTCTTTAATGATCTGTAACTGGTGTTACGTTACAACTGGCATATCTAATTACCATAAATCATACAAAAGGTCATTAAGATTAAATTATACTTTAGCTCATTATTTGTGGTTAAACAGCATTGTATAATTTTAACAAATTTTTCTTTTCAGATTTATAAGTAATCCTTTAAATGAAGTTTTCTAATCTTAAGAGTAAACAAATATTAAACTAGTTTTTGTATTATCTAAATTCCTTTTTCATAGATAATTACGCGAGTTGTTGAAGAATTTGTACAACATTCTTTTAATGTAATAAATATGATTTCAGGAATCGTAGATATTAATTCTTGATACCTGAAAATATAGAAGCATTCAGATGCATAGAAAAAGGATCTTGAAACCAAGAAACAAATTTCCTCCCAAGAATAGTGAGCTTTTATGAGTTACAAGAAATGGAATTTATTACGTACGTCTAATTTATTACGTAACGGGTTTTCAGATTGGACCTTACGTTATTTTTAATTAGCTGTAACTGATGTTAAGCCGCAACTAACGTATCTAATTACCATCAATCTTACAAAAGTACATATAGATTAAATCATACTTTAGTTCATTGTTTGCAGTTAAACAGTTCTTTAAAAATAATTTTAGCAAATATTTCTTTTTAGATTTATAAGCATTTACTTAAAAAGAAATATTCTAATCCTAAAGGTAAACTAAGATTAATGCAATTTTTTTAATTATCAATCCCCTTTTTTAAAAGATCATTACAAGAGTTGTTGATCTTTTAACAAAATAAATTTGATTCCAGGAATGGTATATATTCATTATTGATACTTGAAACTATCGAAGGATTCAGCTGTATAGGAACATTTTAAGCTTTAATTTTCCCATTTAGTTGATGAGAATATTTATATTATTAATTATTCCTTATTCAGGTTATGAGTTACAAGAAATGAAGATGTGAATGCCAACATAATTTTCTTGATTTGTCTACAAATGCGTATAAATATATGTGTGTAATGATATTTTAAAATATAATTTTAATCTTAATTATTTTTTTAAATCTTTTTATCTTAAATTAGCCCATGTTCACTTCATTCTAAAATGTTTCATTATTTTCTGATCTTATACCCACTTTTTATTTAATTATTTCTAAAATGCGTTTAACAAACTGCTGACACCTGAAAATTGTTTAATTATTACACATACCTTACTAAGATAAATAAGATTCCCTTGCCTAAATCGACACGTGGCGAAGAAATCCCTGCAAAATCTCATGCCAAAATCACTGAAGGGACACATTTCGGACATTTTGCTCTTGTATTGCGATTCAAACAGATTTATCTCTTCTTTACTGAACATAGTATGACTCCTGTGGGGAAATAAATTGAGGTAATATTTCAAAGGTTTCTTCTTGTTTTCCACGTATCTGTAAAATTATGTTCATATAAAATAATGTATTTACACACACACACACACACACACACACACACACACACACACACACACA
>JAOUZG010040121.1:932617-966064 GCA_026289955.1 Argiope argentata
ACACACACACACACACACACACACACACACACACACACACACACACATACACACACACAAGAATGTTTAATATTTGGGAGGAGCATGAATTGATATCTTTATTATTATGATGATTAATTATTTTAAATATTATCAAATTTTGTAATTAATTGCTTTTTAAATTCGTGACTAAGTGACTACAAGAATATGGAATCAAAATTTATTTAAATGTGACACATCAAGTGCGTCGTATCTCCTTAATTTTGAAATCCTTTGAGCCTTTTTCTAAAGTGAAAAAAAAGGTAATGATTTTAAAACACAATATAAGGTCATGCGCCATTTTATGATAATACACACAGTTATATTTACCATGCATTTATGGCATCAATTGAAATATCTCCCTTAACAAAAGTATATGAAATCTTGAAAATATTAAATTTTGGATAAAAAATGGTGTAGAATTTATTTATTCAAGATATGACGAGCCATTTACATCATATAAAGTGTGCATGTTTTTAAAACAGAATAAGATAAAATCAAAGACATAATTTTATTATTATTTATTTTTGCTCTCTGTAACAAAAGAAAAAATATTTATAGAAATTAGTTTAAACAGAGCGTGTTTCTAAACTAGTGGAATTATGGGAGCTTTTTGTGGCCTGGTGGTAAGGTCTCGGTTCAAAAGTCGCATGGTTTGAGTCTCAAGACCTGATTCCATCGAATAATACAGGGTAAGTCAAAATGAATATAGCGATTACAAACGGCTATAACTATTTAATGAAAAAAGATATATCGATAAGATTTACACAGAATGTAGACGGAACTTCAAAATTTATTAACGTAAAGCGCACGTGCAGCCAAGCGGATGCCTGCGCATGCGCGAAATCGAACTTCGCAACGACAAGAAACCTGTTCAGCGCGGCGTCTCATTAGTGGAAATGGCTAGTCCCGTGCAGAAAGCATTCTCTGTGTTGGAATTTCACAGTTGCCGTTCTGTTATTACAGTGCAGAGAAAATTTCGTCAGCGGTACAATGAAGAACCTCCAAATGCGAACAACATACGCAGATGGCATCGGATGTTTGAGGAAATCCCTGTGATTTCTACCTATGGGGTTATGTGAAAGACAGAGTGTTTGTGTTTCCCTTGCCCAAAACAATTGAAGAACTGAAAGTACGCATTTGTAATGCGCTTGAGTCGGTTAATGAACAAATGCTTCAGAATGTATGGCGTGAAATGGAATACCGATTAGATGTTGTCCGTGTGACCAAGGGAAGTCACATAGAACATCTATGACTTCTGTATATAAAATTTTGAAGATTCTTCTACATTCTGTGTAAATCTTATCGATAAATATTTTTTCATTAAATAGTTATAGCCGTTTGTAATCGCTATATTCATTTTGACTTACCCTGTAGTTGTATAAAAGGGTTTGTTGCATGTTAAATACTTCAGGGCTAAACATCTCTCCAATGCTGTGTTGTGGTGAGGAAAGGGGCGTGCCAACTCAGGTATCATCCTCGTCATTTGACCGTTGTTCAAAATTACGAGATCAGTTCCAAAATAGCCCTATTGTTGCTTTACAAAGGGACGTTAATATAACTAAACTAAACTAAATGGAGCTATGGTTTGCTCGTTATTTTGACTGAAAAGACACGACGTCGGTAATTTCAGACACAATTGCACAATTCCTACATTAACATTTTATAATTTGGGTTGAAGGATTGAAACTATTTAGACTTGAACGGTCCTTAGTTTGTTTCTATTATCCTCTAAATATTATCTAAGACGTGACTAAAATAAAAATTTAGAGTTTTGAAAGCCAATCCTCATTTTACGATTCATTGACTCCGCAATTATTGAAATATTTTAAGTTTTATAACGATATAATGCTTTTATCTGTTTCCAATTTTCCTAATTTAATTTTTCTTGCATTTCTTGCTTTATTTTACTTTTTTGGATTTATTTCCTCCTGCTGTATCTATAAATGAACATTTGTACTTTGGATCGGCTGTAGTAATACTCAATAATAAACTATTCATTTTTATAAGCAAATTTTTCTTTATTCTTGTTTAAACTGCTAACCGTGCATGACGAAACAATTCAGGGTGGAACAAATTGAATATATTTTAATTACCAGGCTAAAAACTTCAAAATTTAATATTTCAAAATATAAACAGAAATCTGGTAAGCTGACATTTTCTAAATAGTGATATTAAAGATAAAACAGATATAAAAATGTAACTTTCTTTTGATGCTTTTTCATTTCATTTTGTAAGAAAATATTAATTTTTGTGCTTTATCGATAAACTTTGAAATTTCAAAAAAAAAAAAAAAAAATCGTGGATTAAATACTAAGATGCATTCCTAACAAATGTTTATGTTAAAAATTGTTGAAAATTGCTCGTCTTCACGTAATGTGGTTTCTTTTTGATGTAACGCCGTTCTAGAGATAGTGCGTCCTCCATTTTGACATCTATTTTCCGGCACCCTAACTGGAGAATGTCACTGCGCAATCTTGACGCTATTTTCAGCTATAAAGCATAGGAAATGTGGAAGTGTTGCTTATCCTTCTAACTGCATAGTTATCGGGAATATGTTTTTTTTTTTTTTTCAGTTTTTCTGAGGAATAAGAAAAAATTATTCAAATTTATCAACCTGCTGATAAATTATGCTAAAATTTAGGGTGAATATATCATAACCCGTTAACGCCCGGCTTCTTTTTTTCTCTTTTTTTTAAAAAAATCCTTTTTTAGCGTAGTTGCATGTCACTCCTATGGCTAAAACAAACACATTCCATTGTTTTCTTTTCTATTTTGTTTGGCATTTCAATATAGATTCTTGAACTCCCTTTTTATTTTTAACTGGCATTTACCAATTAGCTTTTACCACCCATCTGCTGGATTTTAAAATCTAAGTGTCGTCTTGCTGATATTTCCTGTCCCTTTATTTGATTTATTATCGAAATAATGTAATCGATTCGTAATTAGTCTTTTTTATATGTTACTACATGTTAAAAAATCATTTAAAATAAACCTGTAAAATGTCTTTTAAATTATTTTATTTCAACTTTTTGAAAATTTGACTGTATGAAGTTTCTGGAATTTAATTTAACGTCACAATTATCTTAAGTTTTTAATATAATTAAAAAGATATTTGCTAAAAATATTTGATTTAAATTATGCTGGGTGTTAACGGATTAATTAGTTTCAAGTAATATTCTTTAAATGACTTGAGGTAGTTTATATCATAACAAATTTAAGACTGCCTTATACCACCAGCTACAACTTAAATACATCATTATTGCAATACTTGCCTCCTACTGCGTCTACCTCAGAGGGGATTTTATTCAAAACCTGTTATAAATCTATAAAAATGGAGTAAATACCATGTACCCTAAATTTCGTGTCAGAATATATACCAAATTTCATCCATCTAGTTTAAAGCTTTTTTTGTGTTATTGTGTTCGCAGACTGACAGGTATATTGCCAGAAATGTGTTTTTACAGCTTAGTTTAGTTTAGTTCTATTAAAGTCCCTTAAGTCTAAGCAACAATAGGTCTATTTGGGACGAGCCTCGTAAATTTGAGCCGTGGTCAGACGACGATGACGACACTTGAGCTGGCACTCCCTCTCTAAGCTACACCACACCAGATGGAGGACATTCCGCCCTGTCAGATTTAACTTGCAACAGACCGCCTTACATGACAGTTTTTTGGTGGGATCAGGTCTTAGAAAAATCTAAATTCGTCAAAATCTTGAATGTAATTTTTGAATTTAAGTTGAACGTAATTTTTTTCTTTAATAATTACATTATTTACTATATACTTAAAGTAAAAAAAAATAAGTAAACAGGACAAAATGTTGGTAAATTCTTTTTTATTAAATAGAATTTTGGAAAATGTCTCAGAGCGATGCAATTCCTTCATCAGACATGATTTGTAATTGCATAGCTCAGACGAAACCACTTAGTCTTTTGTTAGTATTTGATGATATATTTTATGAATATTAACCATTAATAATCGTACTTAATATATTAGAACCAATTTAATCACCTGTAATCAGACGTTTTTGATTACAGCGTAAATCGAAGAAGTTTATTTTTTCTTTAATGACTATTCTTTATAAATGGAGAATCTTTCCTTTAAAAATGAAGTTTCATGTTCAAATTTTAGTACTTTTTGCCAGTCAGCAAATTTTTTTCGATAATTAGCTTTAAACTATTTTTTATGAGTTATATATGAAATATTACTTTTTTTCTTTTTTTCTGCTTCCTTCCTTTTTTTTGTTGCTTTTCAGCGATTTAAACCTTTTTTTTCATACAATTCACGTACATCTGCGTGCTAATTTATACATTTACCCCTTCATTCGTGTTTTATTTTTTAAATATTTAATTAAAGTAAATGATATATTTTCAAGTAGTGAGGGAATACTAATGATTCTTTCTTCAACCAAGACCCGCAAACTCGAAATTAATTCTATGAAAAAAAAAAAAAAAAGAGTAAACCACGCCAGTATCCATAGCAACGAAAAGCGAGATAACTTAATTCGTGACTGATGGTAATAAGTGCCTAAGTATGACTTAAATGAAACTTGTATGATTTATACGTTTGGTTAACGTGAATATGCACTTGACAGAGTGTTTCGTAAATAACTATCACTCAATTTTTTTCTTAGGTAGAAACGTAGAAACAGTTTTCCTTATCTTTTGAATAAAAATAAGCAGCAAAAGCTTTATAAAAATAAATTTATTTTAAAGATTTAGCTATCAGTAAACAAAAAAAAAATAGTTTCGCTTCAGATGTAAGTTCAATTTTAAAGTCCTGAATTGCAATTAAAGAAATCTTTTTTTAAAAAAATGGTATTATGAAAAGTGTATCTAATCCCGTTTAATTAAAAAAATATCTAAAATCTATACATGATTGACTCATGATATCTCATCATGAGTATATATTTTAATTATTTTCTTCAAAGCTCTGAAATATTTCTTATTTTCCCTTATCATACAGGTATGCATAGGATGTCAAAAAACGGTATTATGAAAAGTGTATCTAATCCGTTTAATTAGAAAATTATCTAAAGATATACATGATTGACTCATGATACCTCATCATGAGCATATTTTTTAATTATTTTCTTTAAAGCTCTTAAATGTCATTTTTTATTTTCCCCCATCACACAGGTATGCATAGGATGTCAAAAAATGGTATTATGAAAAGTGTATCAAATCCTGTTTATTGAAAAAATATCTAAAAACTATACATGATTGACTCATGATAGTTCATCATGAGCATATATTTTAATTATTTTCTTCAAAGCTCTTAAATGTTGTTTCTTATTTCCCCCCTTCATACAGGTATGCATAGGATGTCTCCTACTTGTTCAGAAGACTCATGGTTACCGTGGAGATTCGTATTCCGACGACGAGTCATTTTCTTTTACTAAACATGAGAACATAGATGAAAAGAAACCGGAACTTGACTCCATCCACAAAGACAACAAAGACGAATCGGCGGAGGATGATAAAGTTTCGAATTACGATTTTTATAAACCTCTGAATCAAAGAAAAAAAGAAAGAAAATATTATGGGGAAGGAGATGAGATAGTACATAAGGAGCATGTTGAACCAGCCGATGATTTAACCCCTTATTTGATATACAAGAATCAGAAACAGAAATGGTTAAAAGAGAAAGATTCCAATGTCGAATCTATTGGTAAAGAGAGTTATGTGTATGGCAATGATGAAGATGTGAAAGAACAACCAAGATATGGCTTCCACGCAGATGATTCTTACAAAACAAAACCAAAGAATCTAGGCCATGAATCTTCATGGAAGGATGGTACCAATGCACGTTATAAAGATTTAACAAACGAAAAGTATCCGCTTAAAAATTGGAAACAGCCTTATGAAGAATCACCTTATAAACACAGCGATGATGAATATGAATTGAAGACTTCATATCCAAAAGTTTACAAAGCTATTGATGGATATTCTACCGATATTAAGGATTCGAATCCTAAAGCATGGAATACACACGAGGGTTCACCTCCATTGGGTGATTATAACATTAAGAGTGGATATAAAAACGAAGGATTGCTCAGAGATGTTGATAAATATGAAGACGTCAACAGTAAGGAATGGCATGGAAGTCAAAATGAATACAAACATCCAAGCTCTGAGCACCAGTATGCAACCAAAGAAAATTATTATAGCAAGCCTGAGTTAATTAATGAAGATAAAAAGGGATACCATCAAAATTATTACAGTAAGCCACAGCCTATTAACGAAAACAAAAAGGAATACCATCACAATTATTATAGTAAGCCACAGCCAAGTAACGAAAACAAAAAGGAATACAATCAAAATTATTATAGTAAGCCACTGTTGATTAATGAAGATAAAAGGGGATACAAACATGAGTATTTGCATCCACTTAAAGAAGAAAAACAGCCATTAGTTGCCTCATTACTCCATGATAAATCTGGAGATGAAGACGATTTCGGAAAGTATTTGAAATCAGATTATCTTAAAATCCGCCCATTTGCTACTTCAAAATTTAATCACGGTGGTCATATTTATGGATGGTCATATAAACCATATGAATATCTACATCAGAAATATTTAGCCGACCTCGATATAAAGAAAAAATTCCTGCAGGAACATGAGAAGAAATTGGCTGAGATGCAAAAGAAACACATGGAATCCTTCAAAAAGTTTATGGATAAAGAATTCCTAGGTGCAAAACATAAATATCCAGAATTTAGAATCCCAGCGATTGAAGCAATGCACAGTAAACCAAATCATCAAACAGATTCTCATGAGCATTATGACAGTGAGCCATTAAAACATGATGTATCTCCTGAAACCCATCATTACAGCCTTCCTTAAACCGAACTGTTATTAAAGCAGCATAGGACATGGGTGTTTTTTCTACTTTGTTTCTCCATAAGGTCATTTGAAATGGGTGGTATTAGAAGTAGGTTAATTGAGGGGCGAAAAAATGGGAACTGAATGGTTGTGATATTGTTGCTATACATAGATTCATAAACTTTTCCTATGTCATTACAGTGAATTCCCTATTTTCAATGGAACTAGATAATGTAGTAATTTGATGAATCATCTATTACCAAAAAGCAATTCCTTGGATAATCAGCAAAGTAACCGAAAAAGGACATAAATCAACACGAAAGTTTTGTTTATAGTAAGAGACAATTAATAATATTAATACATAATAGATAACAGATTTTTAAAAAATACTAGACTTCTATTCTTGCAAGATTGCTGGTTTACTTTTTCATAAAACTAAATGTCACTGACTTTTGATTTTTAAAAATTAAAATGCATCTGTATTATTTGCGATTAAACTCTATAATAACAAATTGGGATTGATAGTCACAAATAAGTGAGAACTTACTGTACATTATTTTTCATCTTTCTAAATGGATATGCAATAAGAAAAGTCAAGAATGTTAAAAATAAATAAATTTGGTTATCAGTTATGTTTATTATTATAGTTGTTGTTCCAATATTTTAATGTCAGTGTTTATTTTGTTATTTCAAATGCATTATGTAATTTCACTTTGTTCTAACTCATGTATTTAACTGTATAAATAATCTAATAAATTCATCTAACATCAAGATACCATATAAGAATATTAAGTGGATTATTTTAAATTAGACTGTCATTTGTTTAGCTGATACGCAGACTATTTTACAATTTTCAATTGAAATATTTTCTTTGTTTATTTTTTTCACTTTAGAGAAATATGTTAGACAATCTACTCTTTGTGAATACCTTTAAAATTAATTCCCTGAAACTTAACACTTCTTTCAACAATAATCAATATTTGTTCTTAAATTTCTGTAAATTTAATTGCTATGTATCCAAACTTCGGTAATTTTTATAATCAAACTTTGGTATTTTTAACGAAATGCGGCTAAAAAAATTATAAAGTTAATAATTTATAATTATAAATGTAAAAATTGTTAAGTTTTCATCTATGCAAACACTTGAATTAATTTTAATTTTGGACAATTTTAAAAAGATTTCTAAATGTTGAATTACAGTGTTATTTTAAAATTTTATAATTACAACTTTGCATTTTTATGAAATATTAATCCTCTTCTCATGCTTTAATGCTTATAAACAAATAATACCAGAAATGGATTATAATCCTTTTCCCTAATTGTCAATTCAAAGCAATAAGATTACATGCAACATAAGTTTTAATGAGTACTTAACGTATTAAGAGTGAATGTGTATTAATTAATAAATTGTTATTCAATGAAGCGGACGAAGTATTATTAGTGTTATTTATCTTTCAAAATCATTGCTCTTGAAATATCCTCTGTATAATTCCCGTTTACAGCTGTAATCAGTTTCATAATATTTCATTTTCTCTGACTCACTCATTCGCAGATGTGAATGACACGAGTCTTTTCAATTACAGTGTTTGAAAAAGATGAAAGCATACAACTACCAATTTAGTCTGGAGAGCAGCTGGTGAAACTCAAAACAGCGTCGAATGTTAAATCCATTCATTATACAACAAGAATAATAGAACTTAACTTTAATTCATAGCAATTGAAACGGTCATTCATATAATAATAATAAATAGCAGAAATTAATTTTTGTAGACATTTTCTGATTGTTTTTGATATTTGTTAAATTATGTAACGTGGTATTTCTTATTTATAATTATTTGTATTTCTTTTCCATTCATGCAATATGAAGTGATAAAGGAGAATTTATAAAGGAAATATTGCTTATTTTTTTGGTAACAAAAAGTTGCGTTAAATGCAAGAACATTTCAGCTACGTAGGTTTAAACGCTTTTCATAGTATAAAAATATTTAAAATCCAGAATTACAAGCTAAACATTTGAATTTTTTTTGAATTTTTGTACCCTATAGAGCATTAATCCTTTGCAGTCCAAAAAATAATTAGATGCAAAATTATTCACCTAATACAAAGATTTAATTATTGCTATGAAAAATAAATATACATAATTCTTTTAAGTCGAATTTCTTTGAACAATTAATCTACATCTCTTAACCATTATGTAGACATTTTTAATAATTAAATTTGAAAAATAAATGAAATGATGCACAGTCTTGAATGTCGAGTCACTCTAGACATCGGACCGCAAAAGGTTAAACGTCTGCTAAAAAAAATTCGAGATACGCCATTATAGCTAAAAAAACCTTCAGTTTTATCAGAAATATTTAAGATAATAATATTTGCTTCTGGTATTTATATAAAAACCTAAAAATGTATAATCCCACGTTTTAAATCAAAGAATTAAAACTGTGCTAGATATTGCTAATCAAGTCTAGAATTTTTAAATGTGTACGTCTATGAGAATAGATAATTTAGATATCCGATTGTATTCGGAGACAATTGTTTTTGAAAAGTGACTTATATGTTTTCATTAATTTTTATTTTTTAATAGCACATGTTTCAAAACTATGAAAATATTGTAAAATCAAGCTTTCAAAATATTTTTTAACTAAGATATTTGATGAAAAATAGTTTAAAAATTAGTAACAGCCATAGACAATACTATATTTTAAATATATATAAATATCTTGGACGAATAGATTATTATGACGATTATCTGCTTTGTGTTCTAAAATAAATTTATGTAATTCTAAATAAGTTTGTGATATAGTTGAACAAAGTTGCTGAACTGGTAATTTTTTTTATAAGAAAAAGCATTTTACTTACCGTCAAACACTTAAAAATTCAGTATTGACCTTGGCTTTTAGAGGAAAAAAAAAGACTTCAGAGATTAATGTCAGACGATATCATATCAATGCTTGAATAATTTTTTGAAACATCATTGTTACGGTCGAGTTTATTTTTTCCCTTCCTTTTTTTTAATAAAAATATCGTTTCTCAGAAAAAGCTTTTAAAGTTTTAATACAATAAAAAAATAATGCTTATAATTTCGTAATAAAATAGTGTGACTTTGTAATTTACATACAGTGAAAAATAGGACAGATCTAAAAAGTTTATAAAATAGGCTATGACATTAAATTTTTTAAAAAATCAATAATTTCATCAAAAACGACATTTTTAAATCATATACTTTAAAATTCTATACAGTAGGCGTGTTTGTAAAAGTCTGGATTTTAAAAAATTTACCGGTCTCAAATAGTTTATTTTCTTTTAAAAAAGTGAAAAGTCAATTTCTAATCACAATTCAGTGTATAAATTATATCTATATTTTAATTACTTCTTGACAAAATACTATGATTACAGTTGTAAAAAATAAGGTAATATGTTTAACCTCTAGCTTACGGGCGGTACAACTGCTGTACCAAGATTTTTTTTACCTTTCCTTACGGGTCGGTACAACTGTTGTACCAGTAACAAGCTTGGATTTCGTCCCCCCACTTGAACTTCCCGGCGAACCGTAATTGCCTCATAAAAATCCCTGCCCTTTTGTGCTATACCCTTCAGGGTCAGGAGATTTCGTCCTGCTGTAGTTATAATCACTGTTGGCGCTAGTCAGTTTTGTGCTTTGGCGACATTTTTTTAAGTAACATTTCTGAGAGGTATGGAATGAGTTTGCTTAACTTCATTTGTTAGTAATACTCGATTGAAAACATTATTCTTTTCCACCGTTGCTTAATTTCTAACCATTGTAAATTGTTAATTTTTAAACAATAAAATTTTGTAAATTTATAATAATGTGCGTTTATAATTTTATTTGAATCAAGAATTACTTGAAATTTCATTTCTGATGGAATGGTGTAGTGTAGATAATCGGTGACCTAGATAAATTGCTACATTTTTCGTCATTCGTCATAGTCCAAAAAAACTAAATTGAACCTACGATTGGGTTTTTTTCTTTCACCCTATCATTATTCCGTTTTACATTGAAAAGTGACACAACACTGTTTTGTCTTCATGCCTGCCTCCCCTTCTATGACTGGAATCTCGGGCATATATACTTCGCAGTTACCAATGTGCTATTCTAACACAACATTAAAGAATTGACTACTTAAGATTTTTTAACTTTTAAAGTTTAATACTTGAACAAAAACTTCAGGCTAAAAATACATTTGGGTTGTGATTTTTAAGCCAGCTGTAAGTTTCATCATTATTTTTTATGATTAATGAAAACGGTTGCTTTAATTATTTATAGATAATCATTCATTAAAAGTTATGATTCTAATTTTAAAATATTGAAAGAGGTTCTTTAAATCTATGATAAATAATAATTGGTAGCTTTTTATGCATTCAAACATCAGAAGAGAAATATTAAAATCTTTATGCCTTCATTTCAATTCACTGAAAAGTTACTAGACCTTTGAATTTTTCCAGAAATATTTTTACTCAAATAAAATAGTAGGAATTCTAGATTTAATTTTAAGCATTTCTGAAATATAATCTAAATACTCTGCTTGTACAAATGTTGTAGCTAATTACGAAAGTTGATCATTTAGAATGCTAGCTTTATTCATTAAAGATTTTTTTAAAGTTTTCTTTTTTGATAACTACTTTTCAACATAATATTATATCAATGAAATCTTATGTATCAAATTCTAAACATACCATATCTAATCTTAGTTTGGTTAAATTAACCGTCTTTAATCTGGTGATTAGTTACGTATTAGTAAATTTTTAAGCAGAAAAAAAATCATAAATCAATTATTTATTGCCTACAAAACTCAGCGTACTTTTCAAAAATACTATACTGCTATGAGTTATTGAAATTTTCGGGAAAATATCACTATAAATTATAAGAATCGACAATAAAATAGGGAAACGTCACTAGTGATTTATTTTGAAAACCGTCCGAAATAAGTTAGGAATAAAAATTGTATTGGTTTTTTATGAGCTCAATATATTAATATTAAAAATTTGAATTTAACAAAATAGCAGACAATCATATATGCTATTTTGCAGATACATTTAACTTACAAAATAGCTAAGAATTGTTTTCTCTATTTTGTGCAAAGAAATAAAAATATTTTCAAAAAAAATTAGTTATGAATTTTATACATTATTTATAAATGTTTACATTTAATAAAGATAAATGAGTTAGAAGAAAAACAAAATGAAATTCATGGTGATGTGTTCATGTTTTATAAGAATTAAATTTACACCTTCAGTACGGCTTGAGAAATTTATTTAATCACAAATATGATTGAAAAATTGACAACGATAAATAATTATACCGCAGTTATTCTATTTAAAATTTATTTAATATCATAAAATTTAAGTCATTACTTGTATATATATAATCAGAAAACTAATGTTTCAGAAAAAAAAACTGCGATAAAAAGCTTTTTCTAGGGGACCAGACAAAGTAAAACCTCAAAAAAGCAACCCGGTTAAGACGGAGAGGACAGATGACCAATTAACACTACGGGTGGCCGAAATCGGACAACAATCGCTTTTAAAAACGGGGGAAAGCATTTGTTATCTTCTTCACAGAATCCCCGTATTCAAAGGAACTTTTTCGAGTTTGGGTTCCCGCAACGTAAAGGCTAATAATTAATTAAAAATGGAATTAATTTAGATATAATTGTTAACTAAGACTCACCAGATACTATTAAAATTCAAAGTCCTTATCAGATAAAAATTGTAAATCTTATATTTTAGCTTTTCTACAATATTTTAATGTTATGCATATATAAAGTCTTGATAAATTGATACACAAATACATGGACTCATTTGCATATATGTATTTGAGAATTCTTTTTTCGAAAATTTGTTATAAAGTAATGAAAATACAATTAAAATAAGTAAAATAAATTTCTCTCATTACTAAGTTATTTTGTAAACTGTAACTCTAATTCATGTAACCTGTTTATTGGTCTCCATTATAAATGTTTGGAAACATCGAAGATTAAAATTGAGTTCAGTCAATTGACTAAACTTTAGCTAATTTCTATTATCAATTGGAAATACATAAAAGATTGTATTGCAAATTCACATGTATTTATTCGAAAATATTTTTTATATTTAGTACATCAGATATTTTATGGAAATTTTAAGACCGAATATTTGAATATTAACAATAACATTGAAATGAAGATGAAAAACTGGAATATTATTAGTAACATACAACTGTGCAGAAATCTTTTAAGAATGAACAGCGAATATTTTAAATTTTTGACAATACATTACAATTAAAAATTTTCTTCACAAAATTTTGATCTTGAAACAGTTGAACAAGGGTGGCCAAAGCATTCTGAGCTTCTGGTGGTTTCTTCCAAAGTATCCTGTATGCATTGGGTCAGATTGCTTATGTAATTGTGTGAACCCCAACACCTGGAAATTTCATTCCTCTGGGACATCCGCAAAAATAACCCATACTAGAAAAAATAAAACAAAAAATTAATCAAATAAAAATAATGAAATATAAATCAAGACTAACTAATCAAAGAAATGGGACAATACTTTCTCTAAGAAATAGGCAAATTTTAAATTCAAAAAGAAAAATTATAAGAAATTTGAGACGGTGAAACGCACTTAAATATTTTTACCAGCATTTCTTACCCAAATTTTTTGAAAAATTTTTTTATTTAAAAATTTAAAAAAATTAAAACAATGATACACGATAAAGATTATTCGTTAAAGAATGCATGCAATACAGGTTGTCCACAGAATAACATATACCATTTAGAGTTAAAATGAATGAGCAGTATATTCATATACAGACATTTGGAAACACGAGGAGATGGATTCTGCGAAAACAGAAGTATCAACAGAAGCCGATAAGTGAAATTTATTGGATCGGCGATGAATCGAAAATCTGTCAATAATTACATATGTTACTTTTCGAATCGATTTATGCAAAATTTTATTGATGCTAATGTTGTGAAAAATGTGAGTACAACAATAGATGACGTACTCTGTGTAACTCACAATAGGTAAGTTCTTATTATTTGACCACAGAAACCTTCGGACCACATATATTTTTGATGTTCCCTGCGTACAAAATGTTCCATCAGGAGTATGTAGTTATGTGTTGCTACTCTTCGATATTGTTCTTCATGTTTTTTTAACCACAATGCAACAGCATGCATAATCCTTTATAAAAGTTTAGAAGGCTTTCAAATTCAGTATGAATAGCTCTATTGTATTTTAGGAATAGAGTGGAAATCGGGAGAACTCATTTACATAAGTAAAACACGCATAAAAAATCAGGGTGACAACAAAATTTGTTGTACATGAAAAACGTTAATAAAAGGAATGCAACGGTTGCATAAGTAGACAAATATTTAATTCTGGATATTTATATTTTCCTGCATATCTAGCTCTGATGAACATAAGAAATAAACAATTTTATAAACATTAACAACATTAAAAAAAATTGCAATTTTAAAGTATTACGGAAACGGACAAGCTAACTATAATATTAAAAAACACACACAAATGTATTTAGAGAGTGCCTATGCTGCTGCTACTAAACACAGACGAACAAAACGGAAGAAGAAAATTATCAGATTAATCAAATGAAGGGAAAAAAATAAGAAGAAATTCGGGCTGAGAATTTTTTCAAGGGTCACCATCAGGAGGGGATTCCAAAAAGGGATTTTTCTATAAAGGACTTGACTATTGTCTGAATATAAACCCAATTGTGACCCGAAAAATCCCCCCCCCCCAAATTAACCCCTAAAAGAAGCACAATATTTTATGAATATAAAAGTATATGAAAATTACAGAAACAAACCAAAAAACGCAATAATAAACTATAGAAAAAAAAAGTCAATTATTGAAATTAAAAATAGAAACAAAAAAACCAAAGAACATACCAGTATCCAGTAAAATTATTACAAAAGCAAAATCCCTACCCATACCTTCTTTTTAAACATAATAGAATCTTAGCGCCATCTAATGGATTAGTTATACGTGCAAACGATTTAGAAGAAAGCCAGCCCTTCTTTAATTAAAAATTCTATGTTGCAGAAGTTTCAAGGAAATTCCTTATTAATTAATTATTATATATATATATATATATATATATATATATATATATATATATATATATTAGTAGTAGTATTAAACCTTCAAACTGGATACTTAACGAGAAGGTGAAGGTGTCTTCGATTCACTCGTTATTATATTAAGGTTTGAAATATTTAGTGTATTTAATTCAACTTTGGGTAAGAAACACGTAGACGATATTTCAGTGTAGCCTTTCAGTGTAATTTTGATACCTTTGCTTCTTTTTAAATCCCAATTAAATGTAGATTGTGGTTTGAATAAAACAAAACAAAATGTTTTTAGAAATTTGATGGTTAAACTTAAGAAAGATAATAAAAAGATAGAACTATCCGTTAATATCTTGAAGGCAACATCTGGGAAGAAAGGATATTAAGTTCAATTTTTGATGTATTTATAAAATGTGGCGTTTCCCATAAATTAGGCCCGATTTCAGCGGGTTCTTTGATAGTACATTAATCATTACTTTTAAAAAAAACGTAATAATTAATATTTGATTGTAATTACTTTTTCTTCTGAATTTCTGATTCAAAGAAAATTAAAACTTCTAAATGAATATTTTCGAAGTGTCTAGTCTACACTTCCAATGCTTAATTCAATTAAAATTTGAATTCGAAATCAAATTTTGAATTATTTTTCCTGTACAGATTCACTTACATAAATGTAAACAAATATTGCTCAAAAATAAAAAATGATCTCGCAGTTAACCCAGAAACTGAGACCAAGAAATATAAATCAGATTTAAAAAATCGAGCACATAAACGCAAAAATTTCTTTTCATTTTGTTTGAAAAATTATTTTTAATTAATTTAAACTATGTAGATGTCAGAAAGAATATTAAAAATATTTTAGTTTTTTGTAAAATTTAATTTTTAATATCATAAATGGCAAAATGATGAAAGTAATCTTACATCTAAAATATTTGGATAGGAAAAAAATAACTTTTTGATGAAGAAAAAAGATTTGAAACTTTCAAACAGAAATTCAAGGGTTATGAACTATTTAAAGAATGTATTTTGATTGTTTGAATTTAATTGTGAAATAATTTGCATGGATATTAATAAAAGTATATTTAGTTATTAGAAATAAAGAAATAAGCTCAAATTGTGTAATAATTTATCAAAAAATTGCTTATGACATTTCCTTTAGTAAATTTTTTAAAAAATTGTATGAATTAAAAAAATGATGGAAATAAAATACAATATTTTTATTATTTATTTTTCATTAAATTAAAATAGTCCTTTTAGAAAATTTATTGCACATGGTTCATTAAAAAATGCTCATATTTATGGCAGAATTTATTTCCTTTGATTATTGAGTCTCCAAATTAGAGTGCACATTCATCTCTCGTACTTATTTCACTATCTATAAATTCCAATTATTTAGATTCTATTTAGTTCTCAAAAAAATGCATTTAAATTATTCCTCAAAATAATTCCTTACAGCATTTAGGTTACAAATACAGAGGCAGCATAAATTTATCTCCAATTACAAAACATTAGCACACAATAAAAGCTGACGATAATATCGCCATAGCATAAAAATAATCTTAAAGAATTGTTACAGAAAATGTCCTCCCGGTGACATTGTAAATACAGTGAAGAATATGACAGACCCAGTAGTAAATTTCGATGTTTTATTCAAAATGAATACATATTAACAAAACGCGACTAAGGCTTATGAAAGAATCACACTTGTAGAAATTAACAAAAGACAAACTGCAAATCTTTACCAAACAATAGCAACTACATGAAGCACTCAGAGAGAATTATTTGTCGATCATCACTTCAATAAAGAACTATGCTCAACTACTGTCGTGAACTCAACTTTATTCCCTTGCCCCCCTCCACTACTTTTTACAGCACCAGGAAATGCCATTATGTCGAACTAAAGTTAAAACTCATATTTCAATCAAAATGTCTTGAACTATGATGGAATAGTTAATTAATCAAAAATGCCATAGTTAACATTATAATCAAAAATACTAAATCAAGATTTTTTATGTCATATCGGTAACTGCTATAAATTAATACTGCATCAAAAATGCCCAGATCCATTCTTTATCCATCTATCTTTTCAAGTTTTGTTATTATCATGTTTACGCAGTTACGAAGATGCAAATAGAAATTTTCCAGGGATGGGTTTTGAACAAAATTGGATTGAAGTCGACAAAATTGATATGATGAACACTGACAAAAATTCAGCTCAAAGCGTTTTTGAGTTAACAAATTCACAGATAGATTCAATTTTTTAAACTATTATTGCAATTTTTGTTTTAGATTTATGATATTGTTTGACGATTATAATGCTTTTTTACTATACTTTGCTTGTGAGAAAGTAACAAAAAGAATATTTTGAGCATGAGTATTATCATTCGTGTCACTGACTCTTCCACCCTCCTCGAAGACATACGGATAAAAACTGGCGTAACTGTGGTTGTGTCCTAAGGACCATCTCCGACTAAGGTACAACCCTTCCCTAAGGAAGTACGTCTCGTCATCGATGGGAGGAGTCAGATCCCCACTTTTTTGTGTACCCTCCAGGTTTGCGAGAACCAACCACCATACCGGAATTTTCTCATCTTCATTCCGAAGTGCCTCTCCCCCCTAGAATATCCCGAATATTGTAAGATAAACTCATTTTAAACTGACTGAACTTTTTAAAAATCATTTTTAAATAATTATATATGTATATAAATGTGTAAGTTTTAAATTTTTACAAATATGTTTTTAATAAAACTTCATAATAATTAAAAACTTATCTTATTAAGCTAATTAATGCCATGTTAATAAACGTAATACCATTACAATTTATTTTTACCTTTCCAAACCAGAGGCCTCCCATCAGTGTGCACCCGATGGCATAAAGTATGGTCCTCTTAATTTTTCGCCTATATACCAGAGTCTAGAAAAAAATTAGACGAAAATTTACATAACAAAAGAGTTTATATTATAAATTTGGCATTCAATTTTTGATAATCACGAATTGTGACGTAAATTCATGTTTTCGTAATTTTGCAGCTTTGTACCAAAATCTAGAAAAGACTTCTACAAAAATTTACAAAAGGAAGGAGTCAATATTATAAATCTGACATAAATTTATGCCTTCGCAATTGTTTAGCTATGCACCAAAATCTAAAAAATAATTGTAAGTGAATTAGCCTAAACAAGATTTAATTTTATAAATCTGACGTTCATTTTCTAATATTTTTTAACTCACTCATCACATTCAATGGCTATAATGATTATTCAATTTAATGATGAATAAACAAATCCCGAAACTTTTAAGAAAAAGGAGCGTAATAAATTAAATATGTCTCATGTTTATTGAGGGATGAATTTTGAATTCGATTTTATAAATTTCATACCCATAATATGCTTTAATTTTGATACATTGCATAAATGTGTGTTCTCGTAGAAATTGCAATATTTTGATACCTATCAGGCATTAGATTTTTTTAAGTAATTTAAGTGTTCAATTTTATTTTGAATTGATTTGTAATGTATTTGAAAAAGTAGGTGTAAATTGATTAGATAAAACAATATAAAAAATGAAATCTACGGTCGCAAACTTCAAGTTATCATGCGAGAACATTATTATTTTTAAGTGATTATTTGTCTTAATTAATTTAAGCCATTAACCAGTTTAAACCAGTTTGAAAAAAATACGAGATCTCTCTTTCTCTCTCTCTCTCTCCCTTTGTGGTAATAATTTTTTAAACTTTCATTTCTAATTTTTCTATTTGGTAAACAAAGTTTTGAGCTTCAACCAATTTTAAGATTTAAAAAAAAAGCAGTAATTTTGAAGAAAAGTTCACTTTTACTGGAAGCTATTGTATATATGGTAAAATCCAATGAACGTGATGCAGATTGATGTTAAAATTATATTTTAATATTCCCAGTTTTTTGAGAAATACAATTAATAAGAATGCGCTTATAATATCATTAAAGAATAAATATAATTCGCGTTTTACAAAATTGCGATAGTCAAAACTGAAAGAGAATTCAAGGAAAAAACCCCAAATGATAATCTTCTGAGTAAGAGATTAATTATTCAAAAGTTAGAAATCGTAAACAAACTGGAATATGACGTCATTTTATAGAAACGACAAACAAAAAGCAATTGATAATAAATTTAATTAAATATCTCAAACAATACTGGCAAAACAAACCTCAAATATCATAGGTCCGGAGACTCGCTAAAAAACTTTACTAAAAATTTCTTGCCGTCAAAATTTCGGAAACGCCAAAACTTCCTAACAAAAACAGCATCATGCTCTCCCATGATAAAAATATTCGTCAAATACAATACATTTCACTTGTTTGCAAAAAGTAATATTTTTCAGATAAGAAATCAAAAATCTAACAAGAAAGTGCAAAATAGAAAGGAAGTGTAAGAATACTTATTCTTAGAAATTAAGAATAAGAAGTAATTGAAGAATTGTTCAGTAATAATTACATGTTTCCATATGAATTGTAAAATATATTGATGTCAAATAACTATAAAATACTAAAAGTAAAATAAAAACTCCTTAATAAACATACTTTTAACTGTATGTTAAAAGGCAGAAAATAATATTTTAATCAAAAATTTAGAAGTAAAAGTAAATTGCAAAAATCTGCAACTTAAAACAATTCGATGAAGAAAATAATCCATAATACAATAAGAAAGGAAATTCCTATGAATTAATCAAAACTTCAAAATCTCTAAAAATATTATTAAAATTTTGATCTATTTTAAGTATTTCTACCAGTGTCTTACGCTTTTGCGATTTGAATTCGATTTCCAAGTTTTTGAAGGAAATAAAAAACCATTTCCTTTTTTATTTCCTAAACGCCAAATATTGTTTGACCTTTTGACCTTTTCTACATCAGTTAAGGCGACATCGAAAATTGAATGATTGTAAAATTGCGTGTTCTTAAGCTAACATTCCATGAAGCGACTCAGAAAACGAATGGGAAAAGTTTGTCAATTATAGCGCTTTTAAAATAAACAAGCGTCGTTGCGATTACTTCACTAAAAATAATTAGATACCAGAGACAGCGTGCTGCCCTAAGTCTAGTATTTTTACTGAATCTATATGTAATTTGGACGTTTCTTTATCATCTGTTTGAGAAAAAAATTTAATACAAATTTACAGTTGTAGTTACAAGCTAGCTTACCAAAATTTATTAATTTAAGGCAAAGCATTTATGAGCTTTGCGTTCACAAGAACTCTAAATAACTGATTGAATGGTTAATAGTTCGACAGTTTTAGTTCAAAATTTGATATTTATCCATATTTTAGATGCTAAGCTTGTGTATTAAATTTTATCTACTTAGCTGTTTGCATTTTTAATTGATAGAGTTCACTTTTAATCGAACAGTCAGACGCATAGATTTTGAATCAATTTAATATAAAATTCGATTGGTCGTAATTTAGTATATCAAATTTCGGTCTTTTAGTTCAGAGTTTTTGAGTTACCGTGTTCATAGTAAGACAGAAGTAATGTCAATTTTTTTTGTATTTTTCTAATTTTGTGTTTATTTATTTCCTTTTATTTTTATTTTTATTTATTAATTTATTATTATTATTTTTTTGTTACTGAAGGAAGTTCGAAAAATGAAGATTCGTCAAAATCTCGAGTTTGAAATTTTTGACAATTTCAAAACTGTTTGCCTACTTCGCATATAAGTGGAGAAGATTTAAATTTTTTAATTATATCCAATATTCGATACAGTTTTTTTTTAATTTCTGTTTTTTCAAATTGAACTTCCAAATCGAACTCTTCAAATTAATTCTTTGTATCTCACTCTACTCTAAAGATGAAGCTTCTAAACTTACTAGAAGACCAGTTAAAAAGGCATTAGCATTCAATAAATGATTTTTAAATTTATGATTAAACGTCAATAAAAATAAAGGTAATAAGCTGTACAAATGTTCATTACAAGCAGGTTCATTTAAGCTTTATAGATTTTTGATTGTTAATTATAAAAGAATTTGCAAAAGTATATATTATTAAAATACACTTTTATTAATGGCCTTTTTAAAGTAATTTCTTTGAGTATCACGCATTTTTTGGTGATTTTCTTTTCGTTTGAAGTAGTGCGTAGTTGTGATGTGTTTGTGACAACGAAAAGCGGAAACCCTCGAGGACTATTGTTATTTCCGTTTAACTTATCAAATAATATGAAATGAACAGCAACGGCTGACTGAAGACTTCTGTTTGAAAGCAATCTTTTTTTTATGTATCTAATAAATATGAGAATAGTCACCTAAAAAATTCTCTCTCTCTCTTCTCTACGCACTCTCTAATAAAAGTGTAACTCTCTTCCCCACCACTTAAATTTGTGAATTTTTGATTGAAAACCATTCCTTTTTTATATATCTAATAAATGTGAGAATAATCTAAAAAATTCTCTCTCTCTTCTCTACGTACTCTCTAATAAAAGTGTAATTCTCCTTCTCTCACTTAAAATTGTGAACTTTTGATTGAAAACAATTTCTTTTTTTCATGTATCTAATAAATGCGGGAATAGTCTCCTAAAACACTTCTCTCTCTCTCTCTCTTTTCTGCGTACTGTCTAATAAAGATTTAATTCTCCTCCCCCTCTTAAAGTTGCGAATTTTTGATTGAAAACAATTCTTTGTTTCTATATCTAATAAATGCGAGAATAATCTCCTAAAAAATTTCTCTCTCTCTTCTCTACGCACTTTCTAATAAAGATGCAGTTCTTCTTTCCACACTTAAAATTGTGAATTTTTGAGAATGCATTTTATACCAATGGCGAAGAATAATTAGATAATATTGGTATTTGATGGGAATTTAGCATTTTTACTTAATCTATCGTGTGATTTTACACTACATTTTTTTGACGATTCATTGTTGATATGTGATAAGAAATAACCGAATAAAGAATTTTGGTTTCACGCATATTTTATCCTATAGATTGAAATAAAAAATTGATTTGGAATTACATTTAGAGTCACAAAATCGTATACCACATTTCATATATTTACACTACATCACAGGAAAACAAATATGCCCTGACCAGGACTCGATCCCAGGACTTCCAGCTCGCGGGGAAGACGCGATACCCCTATGCCAGGACTCCGGCTAAATTGTTGTAAATTTACTAGAATTATGAGACTTTGTAAACAATATAACTATCTAAATGCATCATTGTCTGTGTCTTGGCATAGGGGTAGCGCATCTTCCCCAAAGGCAGGAGTCCCGGGTTCGAGTCCCAGTCAGGGCATGGTTGTTCTTCTGTGTTCTATCTGTGAGGTGAATGGATGGGACCCTCTGTAAAGAGATGCTGTGCAAGCGACTGTCACAAGTGAGTAACTAAGTTGTACTCTTGGCCTTAATTAACGATACTTCAAAATAAGAGACGCTCCTTTCTGCTTAAAACTCTCTGATACCTCTGCGAATCTTGTCCATGGCAAGTGCCACTAACAACAACAAATGTAACATTTCGTGATTTAATTCTATTGGCACACATTTTCCTTCTCTAAAAGAAGAAAGCTGCATTTTCAGGCTTATATAAACTATATAATCATGTTATATGGAATGATTTAATTTAATTGGCGAATTTAAAGATCTTATTTACTATAACTGAGAGAATAAAAGCATTTTTGATACATATGTAATTAATATAACTATTTGAATGCTAAATATTAGGATTTAATTTAATTGGAATCTTCGACGTTTATTTGTCATGATTAAAGAATGCAGAAATTTGAAATAATTTAAAATTGTAGCTTGTGAATATTTTATATCATATTGAATATTACCAAGATAATAAATCCCACCAAGACTTTTTTAGTTATAACTACTTCTAATACGATTAGATGATGCTTATACAGTATTCAATGTAAAATCGCTAATGAACCTCTTAATTTAATGCAATTTTTACTTCGTCATTATTGCTTGTACTATCTAGTTTAAGATATTGGAATTAAAATATTAATTTCTAAAGGGAAAATGCAATTAAAATTCAGTTTTCCTTTAGCTCAAAAAAGGAATTATTTCCAATTTTTTTTTTCAAGTTTCCAAATTTAAGAAACTCATAGTTCTTTTTATCGATCTTTCTTTTTTATTATTTCTTACATTATCTATCTGGAAAGCTATCTTAAAAGTCTATCTATCTTCAAAAGTTATCTATCTTAAAAGTTCTACTAGTAAAAAGTGTGACGGGGCATTTTAGTAGCCGGATTTAACCCTATATTTCTGGTCTAGATTCTTTTCTCAATTCCTAAGAATAGAAATGCTTCACATCTTCCAAAGGTCAACTTCTATTCGGAACTAGGTTGCCGCATCAAAATGGGTGATTTTTAGCCCCAGAAACAATTAGTTACATGAAAAAAAATAGGGCGTGCTCTTTCTTCGAATTTCTGGTATATTTCCTCATAAGAAAGTAACTTAAAACGCGGGGTCAGAAATAATAGCGCCCAGGTGCTGTGGAATCAAAATTTCCTGGTTGACCTAAATAAAAATACTCTCAAGTATCTTAAAATTGTCTTTTGTACCATTGGTTTATCAAGATTTTTTTTATTTCTTTGCCTTGAGGTTTCAGATTGCAAAAAAATTCATTTTCATGTAACTGAAAAACCATGCACTTAAATTTATTTCATTTAACGTACTCTATTTTTACTTCTGATTTATAAAATGTATTTCTCACATTATACAAGATATCTTGATTACAAATAGATGTCTTAAGAGTCGTTATAAGGGAATGTTATATAAAGTTTTTAATATTTATATATAATGGATTGCGTTGTAATTGCATGTGATTTTGTATATGAATTTATTCACAAGTGACATAATACTTGTAAATAAATTCAGTAACTAAGAATTAATATAACATTTTCCTGGGACAAGATAGGCAGCATTATCGTTATTTATATTCAGATAATTACTTATTTCAACTTTAAAAATAACTTTTCATGCTTAATTTTTTAACATAATATCAATGAAAAGTAGTTAATTTCTTCTCAAAAAGCGTACACACTGAGAGGATCAAATTTAAATGGAAACTAAATTTCATTTTATTGTATTTGTATGAAAGACAATTTTTGGCGAAATTAGATTTCAAGTTTTAGTCTGAAGTGTGTGTGTGTGTGTGGGGGGGGGGGTATATTGATTTGTCACAAACACGTTCGGAAACCATTAAATATGTTAGAATAAAGAGAACATTTATGGGCAAATCAAATATGAATGGACGTTAAATTTAATTTTATGCTAACAATACTAACAGTTTGAAGGAGAGTTTTTGGTATAAGTGGTAGTAAAAATTTATTCCCTGAAAGAGAAATTATTAAATTGTCACAAATACTTTAAAAGAAGCCATTGAACCCTGTCATAAATAAGATAAACACTTCATTAAATAGATCAAAGAGAAATATAAAGAGAAAATAAATTTTATTATATAATAATAATAATAATAATAATTCAAAACCAAAAAGAAGTAGATCGATGAAATTTGACATATATATTTTATCATTAAAATTGTATATGCGATATCATATTTTAGATATCCATCATTAGTTTGAATATCTATCAGCGTTTCAACAAGGACGCTATAACGCTGGATGCATATTTTTAACAGAATATCCGTATATCAAAATACTAGAAGACTGTCCCAATCGGACGAATGGAAGATAATGTACTGGAAAATAATGCAATTATTGATTTCTTTATAATAAAAAGATATCATGAGAAGTAATATTGTGGAAATACACGCAAGATAATCGATGGGGGTCCATTTACTGTTTTTTGTTAGTTTTCTTGAATATATATATATATATATTTGTCCAATAATAATAGTACATAAAATAAAACTGGGTGGAGTTTAAAATGCTCCAGATAATACAAAATCTCAAATTTTGTTTGGGAGTCTAGCAACTCCGATAGTTTTTTTTGTATGCGAATAAAAACTATGATTAAAAAAACTATAATTAAAGATTAGTTGTGGGATTGTAAACTTCACGTTTTATTTATATTTCTTGTACTGGGTTGTAGGAAAGGTCACTGAGACGAAGTCTGCAATTTTTGTTGCATATAGAAATTTGCTCTGACCCACAAAGCAAATGAATATACAATTTTTATAATGCTGATCCATTATATTCTTCCTTCATAGGATAGTTAGAAGTTATTTCTATTATCCTCATTTAGAATGTTTTAATTTTGCATTTGGCACTGCATTTTTTTCTAAAAGCAGATCGCGAACTGTTTCGATCCATTTTTAGTGTTTAGTTTTGATTGAAATGTTAATAAAGATTCTTATTTATATTACTTCAGGTTTTTATTGTTTTTTTTCATGTTATTGTATATTTACGTTTAAAGTATGCTGCAAATTTTAATGCATTTATTTTATTTTATTTTTTAGCACTCTGCCATTGTGCATGGGAATTTTTTACTACAACATTCATTAGTTAATCTGTGATAAACGGATCTAAGATATTCCGAACAAGATGATAGCCTGTTTATAAACGGCACATCTTTTAGTAAATTTTAATAATATTGATTTTTTAAATATTTTCCTTGGAAATACCCATAGTATAAATTTAAAACTTAATTTATATATTTCATTTTATAAAAACGAATTCGGCATTTTTAATTACGCATGTATCAACTTAAATTATCACAAAGGATTTACAAAAATTCATTTTGAGGGTTTTTGAAGAGTTTATAATATTCATTGCAGTAATGTTTTTACCAGCTGGCTATTGGTGATAATTTTACACAGCTTGAGAGCTGTTAACTTCATAAAAACATCGTAAAACAAGATGCTTTGCATCCTGAACATTTGTTAATAGCCAATTATTGAGTATTAATTTTGTAAGGATTTTAAAGGGAGGCATGCTTCTTTTCGGACTCTTTTCATTATCTGCCTTAGATATATTAGATAGAGATGTTTTATTTGTTAAAGAAAACTACTTTAAAAAGCATTAATGGAGGAGGGACATATTAGAAGACAGAATTAATGCAGAATTATGACCTAAGTTCTTTCAGTCACCAAAAATATAACTATCTTCATTCATAGAAATATCAAGGAATTAGTTTTGGCAGCTTTTGTATTCACTATATTTCCATCATAACGATCTTCTTATTGATCTGCTAATTTTCTTCCTTAAAATATCTAAATTTTACATTCACTAATTTCTTCCAGATGAACTATAAAATCGTATTTTCAATAAGGGGGTCAGTGAGGGTGATCTCACAATGACTCAGCAGGGATGTGTCATTGTACATCTTCATGCTAATAGAGACTTCCCCAACCAGACTTTGTTAGGTTTCATGAGGGTGTTGGAGTCGGATGATGTCCACAGCCTGTAAATTTTCTCTTGAGCTTTGCTAGGTGTGTGGGGGGGGGGGATTCGCAACGACTCATCGTGTGTCCGTACGGCTTACGTTAGGGCAGGGTTTTGCTTTCCTGCAACAATATGCTGACCTTCTGATGGTATTGATTTTTTACAATGTTTCAGTTATTATACAGAGACATTTCGAAATTAAAGAGATTTTATGACCCTAATATTTGTTCGTAAACCGAATTATTCGTGAATCGGCAGTAAATGATTTAAATTAGAGGTATGATGTAATTCTCACGGGGAAATATTTCAACTCTTTATTAAAAGATAAAGATCACCATTTGTCTTTTTATCAAATATCGGTTTTTATTCATTTCTGCGTTCTTCAAGACTTTTTTTTATTACCGTCTATAATAAAATTTTTGTTTGGCTGGTAAAGAATACTTTTAACAGATTCGAAAAAAAAATGTCTTTAAAAAACATTTAATCCTATTTTTTCGTTCAAAATTATTTAAAAACAGAAAAATTTAGTTATTTCATTACTTAGAGTTATTTTTTTATGACGACTCTATGCAAATCTTTATTATTTGATGGAAATATCTAGTTACAAACTTTGATGTATTCAGAATCGTTACATCATAAAACAATAAAAAGATTTAAGATTTATAATTTTTTAAGGATAGAGATGTTGTGTGACAATGGTGGGAACACATTAACTTAGATTGCATGCAATGAATCAAATATTTATCTTTAAGGCGACCAGGAAACTTTAAAATTACTTTTTGCAATTTTTCCCTTAGCAATTTGAAATTTTACAGGCATTGAGAGTAACACTATAGGAGATGACGCACAAAATTTTAAAACATTATATTAATTTATTTATGAGCTAGGGGGTTGATATAATATAATATAATATTAGCTATAAAGTTTATGAAAAATGTTGCAAGTGCTCCAATTTTTATTAATACTTACTCTAATCCTTTTGGAACAAAAGTTGGGATTAATTTTAAAGTTTGAGTACGAAATATCAAAATTAACCAATATAACAACTCAAAACTACTGATTTTTTTTAAAAAAGTGTAATTAGTTTTGAGTCATTACATTGGGTAATTTCGAAATTTGTGTGTCATCTCCTATAGTGATACTCTTAATAACTGCGAAATTTCAAATTCCTAAGGGGAAAATTCAAAAAGACATTTTAAAGGTCCCTCGACGCCTTAAAAGATGAATATATTCAATTAATTAAAAGCAATACGAAAGTGAAAAACGCTTTTTAAAATATTAAAAGGAACCTGAGAATGAAATCCGTTTAAGAAGTTAATGAAGTAAATGAAGAATATCTGAAACGTTAATGAAGAATATCTGAAACGAAACAAAAATGTTTTTGAATTTTCTGTCATAGCTGACAGTTAAATTGTTTAATTAGACTAGTTTACCCTTAAATTGCGTAAAAGATGCATATGAAAGCTGCAAGCATAAAAAAAGTTCCTTAAAAATATTTTAGATGACAAAAAATTGTTTAGAATTCGTTTTTAACGCTAGCACTAAAATTACCAATTTATATTTTAAAATTTTGTTTAAATTGCAAGTCTACCATGGATGTGAAAATTGTTACCACCTTTGAAGGCAATGCTTGAAAGAGAAATGAAATTATGTTAGATTTAAAAGTATATATAAATTATCTGTGGAAGGTTACACTTAAATTACCTGCACTTATGAATACGAAATTAAGTTAATAGATTAAGAAAAGTAAATTACAGAAGGGAGAAAAATGGAGAAAATTATAATGAAAAATGACTCGCGAATCTTCCTGCTAGGGGGCAAAAGGAAAATATGATTTTGCTTTATAAAACGTATAAGCATTTCCTCTTCTGTGAAAGAATACCACAAAAATAATCAGAAAATTTCAGGATTATGAGATTTCTGGGAAAATTAATAAAGGGGCGGCATGTATTTTCCAAAAAAAGAAAGAAAAAGAAAAGAAAAGAAAGAAAGAGTAGAATACCGAGAAAATGTATATTTCCCGTGTCACTGTCTCCAATCAAGTTTGACCTTGGTGAATGGTTGAAAAAGACATCAAAAAATAAAAAAAGACAAAATTTTAGCAAAATAGAAGTAAATTCCAATTATAAGCAAACAATAACAAGGTTTAGAAGCAAGCTGGCGTTATTTGATTTTAGAAACAATTCATGGCAACATTCGGTACATTTCGAAACGAAGTATTCAAATGATTTAGGAAAATAATTATGATTTGGAAAAATAAATGTAAGAAAAATCTCCTATCCACAAGACACAAACAAAAATATAAAAAAATAATTATAATGAAAAACAATATTTTTCTAGAATGGCATTTTAATTCAAATTTTTATTCAAAGTTCTTTGCACCAAAATTCAAGGGAGAAAATTCATTTATAAATGCACAACTACAGTACAGAAAAAAAAGTTTGGCTTAGTACGATTTAGAAAAGAGCAAATATAAATTTAAACAATTTTAAAATTCAAACTATGTTTAAGAAGATCAAACTAATGACAGAAAAATATAAAAAAGCACAATGTATTAAAAGTGAATAACAACAAAACTCAAAAAAGGAATTTGCCTCTCATAAAAGTACGATCTAAATTGAAAGGAGGCAGTCGCAATAAAAAAGGATTATTTAACTCAAAATATAAGGAATCTCATTATATAAGGGCATATGTTAACTAAAATTAACAAATAAAAATTAACATTAAGATTATATATGTTTAAGAAGATCAAACTAATGACCGAAAAATATGAAAAATAGCACAATGTTTTAAAAAGAAATAATAACACCAAAACTCATAAAAGAATTTACACCTAATGAAAATACGATCTAAATTGAAAGGTGGTAATCGCAATAAAAAAAGATTATTCAACTCAAAAAATAAGAAAGCTAATTATGTACGGGCATATGTTAACTAAAATTAACAATAAGATTATATTGTTGATACAGATGGAAAAAAATCACACACACACACACACACACACACACACACACACACACACACACACACACACACACACACACACACACACACACATATATATATGAGGGATTAAAAATATATTTTATTCAAATATATGATATAATGATATGAATAATGATGATATTAGAATGAAAACATACATAATTTGAAACAGGCGATATGAACATATTCTCTTAAAGTTTTCATTTATTAAATGAAAAAATTGAAGGAATAAGGAAAATGAAAACTAAACAAAAGAAAATATGCAATTACATTTATGTCATCTGTAAAGAAAAATAATGATGAAATTTTGTAATGGGGAAAAAAATCGCTCTAAAACTGATTTTCTTGTGTTATGAAACAAACAAAATTAGCTGTTAAAATCTTGATTTCAAATTAAAGGCTACTAAAAAATAAAATAAAGAATTACAAACAATTATACTTTAGCGGAATCTTGAGGATTTTCACTAAATCTGGAAATAAACAAACAAAATCAAAATTTCGAGAAAATTGGTTCCAAGTAAAGAATTTCTATACTTATATGTTGGCAGGAAAACAGCGAAATTTATTTTGAAAAAGCAAAAAATGTTTTTATTGAATAGAATAAACACATTTAGATGTTTCCGCAAGCATATCTCATTTTTTGCTGGAAAAAAAGAAGAAAATTTCAACTGCTAAATCATAAAAATGTTTCTTGAATAGGATTGCATTTACACTAAAAATATTAAACATGGCGTTCATATGTATGTTTTCATACATGAGTATTGGCAAACTGAAATTTAAACAAAGAGAAAACAATTTTACTGCATAGTATTATATTTTAATTCGTTTATCATTTAGATAATGGGAAAATATAATAATATAAATAGAAGCTAACATTCCACCTTTCTCTTTCAAACTTCTTTAAAACGCATCGAAAACATTGAAAAAATATCTAATTTTCGAAATCATAGCGCCTACTGTATGCATCTAAAGTAATCTGATTATTTCCAATAAATAAATACTCAGATAATTAGCTTTAAAATGCTTATTTTTTTATTCAAGAACCGGACACATCTATAAATGAAGAAGAAAGACTTTGAAAATGTTGAAAAAATATATGATTCTCCAATCACAGTGCTAGTTTAAAACAACTAAAATAACCAACTGACAAAATTTAAAAAAATACTGTGAAAGTAAGTTTTAGAATGCTTATTTTTTATGGAAAAGTTGGGAACAAAGAACTAGAATAACTAATAAAAGTAATACTGAATATTCTGAAAAATATCTGACTTTTCAAATCACAGTACCAGCCTAATGCGACTAAAATAACCAGTTGACTCCAATAAAAATACTTTATAAATAAGTTTTAATATACTCTTTTTTATGGGAAAATTGGAAGCAAATAAACAGAGTAACTAATAAAAGTAATCTTGAAAATGCTTATTTGAATATCTGACTTCTCAAATCATAGCACAAGCCTACAGCAAATAACGAAATACGAAGGACTCCAATATTAAAAAAATGTCAAATTTACTCTTTAAAATAGGCATTATTTTTGATGAACATCCAACTACATTTAAGCTAAGTAAGAAAATTATTCATTGTACCAGAAATATATGCTTAAAAATTCGTTTTTTCCGTAATAAAAATTAATTTTTTTTCTGATTATTACTAATTTAGTATAAATCTGAAAACAACTTACATCAAAATGAGTAGGATTAAGACAACGAAGAGTATGATGAGCATGATTGGGCTTTGCTGCTGGGTATGCAGTTTCAAGCTGTTTTGCCAATGCAGTTGAAAACGATGCGTTCAATAAATACCTAAGCGCTATTTTCAAGACCAAAGGACAAATTGCTTATAAAAACTTAAGAGGTGGGCTTACTTTATAAATATTGGGAATCTAGGTCAAATGCAATTTGTAGATGACCTCATTTAACGCGCTCTTACGAATCTTCCTACTTTTTATGTTTCCGAGAACACTCCCTTGGGGCCCATGGTGATTTCGACCTCTTAAACCGACTGTTGCCGAAATCGTACTTTTTTACTTCTTTGTCTGTGAAATATATCAAAAGAAAATATTTCAAAAGTCGATACATCTGATTACGAGATATTCATGAATTTTCACATTTTAAAATTGAATGATCTCTCCCTCTCCAAGAAAAAATTATTTTTGGAGAAATATCTTTCCGTTTTGCCCATATGGACACAAAAACTTAAAACTAAGAAACGAAAGTTTAAAATCAGAAATGGGGGACGTTACATTTGCATCAAAGTTGCAGATTTATAACTTTGGGATTTGCAATTGTAGATCTGTAATTTTGGGTAAATTTGTGGCCAAAATGTAGATTATCTGTTCTTTCGTTTGCAAGTGAATGTGATACCAAAAACAAAACGAGTTGAATAAGCTTTGACATGTGCGTTTTGTATCAAATAATTGACATGGATCAGATAGGGAATCAAATTCCAAAGTTGATATCAATTTTGATTATACGTTGCAATTATTTTCTTAAGTGAAGATGTGCTAATTAGGAAGAATTGCGATATCATTTTTTCTCCATTATATTATCGACCAGCATAGTTGTTTATTGCATTTAGTTTAAGAAGTATCTGCTTAAATATATCAATCAAACCAGCTCTTTATGTAATAAATTGCTTGTTGAAGACTGATAAGCATTATAATAGATTTTAAAAATTAAGAATCAGTGTATATAATCATTCACTGCCGTTTGTAAAGCTGGACTGAGTCTAAAAATATTCTTTTTTTTGTTGTGTAGTATCTTTACCAAATGTAGATATTCCAACTTCTTTGTATCATCAAACACCTCAGATTTTTTTCTGTTTAAAGCGATTAATTTACTGTAATGTACCTAAATATAAGTACCTAAATAAAAATTAGCTATGGGATCGTAAATTTCGAGGTTTATTTCCCTTATTTTGCTCTGAATTGTAACAACGATCACTGAGCTGAACTCTGTAATATATTTTATTTTAAATTCATTCTGAATAATTATATTCTTTTCCTAGCGAATCAATTGGAGTCGTTACTAATATTTAAATTTCAATATTCTTTATTTTGTATTAGACATTGTGTCTGTAGGCGGATTACTATTTTGTTTCGATTTATTTTTAAAGATTAGTTTTGATTCGAGTAGTTCTGAAATTTTTAGTTCATTGACCTCAAAGACTTTATTATTTATTTTTAATATTATTACATATTTACATTTAAAATGCGCTACAAACTACAATTTTTTCTTATATCTAAAGGACTCTCTCAAAAATATTTTCAAATATTAAATTATTATTGACATTATAGACGAGTTGTTGTAATAGTTTACATTTTCCTACGTATAGCATAAATGAATCCTCCTGATTAAGTAAAGCTTGATGACTTCACAGACTCATGACATCTTTTAAATGCCGTCGTGTTTCTCACACTATAATTATATATTATCTTATTTCTTATATAAACTTCGCAAATAATAAATGGAAATTTTCTTTCGCTTTCAACAATAAAAAAATCCCACAATTGAATTTTTGATTAAACAATGAGAAGTATTTAAATTTCATTGCAACAATGGAAATTATTTTTGAAAACTTATACAAAATTTATTTTTACAAAAGTTCTAATATTCTGGAAAATAATCTACCCATCAAATAAATCGGGATTATTAAAAACTTAATTTTTTGGATTGGAAAAATGGGCAAAACTCGTGTAATATTTTTCGAATTTAACGGAGAGAAAATGTCAAAATCTTGCTTAAATTTTAATCAATGGAAGGTTGGAATTTTAAAGAACTTACGAAATATGAATTAATTATTAGCAAGAAATCTCACTAAGATGCACAGTTTTGGAGAGTTTCAAAAGTATAAATGTCCAAAACTCGCCAATTCAACGTCTAGCACTGGTGTATAGAGTACAAAAACGCTTACATCTCTTTCATTCATATTACAAATTAGAACACACGTGTAAATTTATATTTAAGAAAATTAGATCAAAATTTATAAAAACGAAAGCTATGAGAATGATGACAAATAACTTCAAAAATCTCTCTCTATTTACAAGAATGGTGCAGAAGGCATTAACATACATTGTGAACACAAAAACGCTTCCTAAGATAAATATGAACACCTCTCAGCAAATTTTATGAAAGTGAACCCTTCTCCCAAAAAACTATCTTGGGCGCCGAAGTTATTAGCATCCATTATGAACACAAAAACGCTTCCTAGGATATAGATGAACACC
>JAOUZG010040121.1:977138-999033 GCA_026289955.1 Argiope argentata
ATCTCATTTTAAAGCTAAGAACATTATATCTCATTTTAAAGCTAAGAACATTATATCTCATTTTAAAGCTAAGAACATTACATCTCATTTTAAAGCTAAGAAAATTATATCTCTATTTTAAAGCTAAGAACATTATATTTTATTTTAAAGCTAAGAACAATACATCTCATTTTAAAGCTAAGAAAATTAGATCTCCATTTTAAAACTAAGAACATTATATCTAATTTTAAAGCTAGGAACATTAGATCTCAATTTAAGGCTAAGAATAATACATCTCCATTTTAAAGCTAAGAACATTAGATATCATTTTAAAGCTAAGAACATTAAATCTTTTTGGGACCAATTGTGTGATTCGGATCTATGGCCAAATCATCAAGACAATGTCTGAGTTGACATCGACAGACTTATTTTGCAGCAGATCCAAGAATTTTGCACATTTTCGTTAAATGAGAGACTTGTACCCAAATTTAAAACCTGAAATCAAGACTTTTCTAACAGAGCACGCAAGATCTTAATGAAAAGTTTAAAAAAATTTCTAAATTTATAATATTCATTTACATTAAAGGAGTTTATTTCAGAAACTGCAACATCACTTGGAGAAGCTTTGAGATGAAGCTAAGAGAATTAGACTTAAAGCTCCATATTGAATGAAAATTCTTTTATTGCGGCCCTAGAGGATGTCGCCAGTGAGATAACCAAACATTCAAGGAGTAGTTTTTCTACTGTTGATTTGCTTATAAACTTTTGAAATTTAAATATGCCGCTTTAGCAATTTCGCATTGTTGGCATCTATGTTAATATGAAGATTCGCACTTAAATAAATAATATTAGCTGATATTTTAAATTTATACAAAAAATGGATAATCAATATGAAGATATTTATTCACATAAATTGTTCAATGCAATATGACAGATTAGTTTTTTGTTTTTATTGTAGCAAAGAAAATCTGCTCTTTTAGTAAAATTACTTTATGTCTGATCGAGTGAAAAAATACTCTTAATAGCATATTCTAATAAACCTTTTAGAAAAGTACATTACAATTTTTTAATATTAAATAGTTTGGCATCCCAAATTAGACATCTTTAGAGAGTAATAATCCAATAAACATTTTTATGATTAAAATATATGTAGAAGTTTCAATATTTTTTGCTTTATGTAATGAAATTCCTGCTTTAAGAAATGACTTTGTCTTTTTTTATGTCCTTTATTATTTTTTTAAAAATAATAATAAGGCCTGGATTATTTTTGAAGCTGGATCAGTAATAAATTAATAAATCGGTATTGAAAGATAATTTTTAAGCGTCTTCATGAATCATCTGCAAAAAAGAAATTTTGCTCATGGTAATTATAAATAAAATGACCAACAAAATATATCAACTCATGAATAAATAAAATGACCAACAAAATATATCAACTCATGAATAAATAGAAATGTACAAATATATTTCTTTAGTTTCGATACAATAACTAAAATGTTAAACCCTACTCATAGTAATACATAACGACTAATAAAATGACTAGTTTTTTTAATCTTCTTTAACGACTAGTTTTTTTATAATAACGTCTATAACAAGTTTTTTAAGCATCATCTTTAAGGACTAGTTTTTTTAACATCATCATTAACGACTAATTTTTTAAACATCATCTTTAACGACTATTTTTGGAACATCATCATTAACGACTAGTTTTTTAAACATCATATTTAACGAGTAGTTTTTGAAACATTATTATTAACGACTAGTTTTTTTGAACTTCTTTATAAACTGTCAGCAAACAAGAAATTCTGTTCATAATAATACTAAATAAAATGACCAACAAAGTATATCAACAAATGAATGAATAAAAATGTATTAATTTATTTTTCAGCTTGGATATAATAATTAAAATGCTACACCCTACTCTTAGAAATAAATAACGACAATTAAAAAATTGTATTTCCTTCATACGAATTAAAATAATATTACACCCTTTATTTGATAAATTCCAAGAAATAATGATTCAAAATTAAACGTTTGTAACATTACTGCTGAAGTAGATATTATATTCAATGCTAAAAATAAGGTACAATTTTTACCGAAGGTAAAACTATTTACTCTCTTTTACTAAAGAACTGAAAAAAACAAGCATTAGACACCAGTATATAATGAATAAGCATTCATTGAAGACTTCATCTGTTTTCTCCAAATACCATATCAAGAAACATATACACAACTCATACTAGAGTCATTCTGGCGATCACAGTCACAAAAAGAAGAAAAAAATCTTGCTCTTTTGAAACTACAATATTTGACGTTGACTGTCATGTGAAGGACTTAATATCCAAAGATAGTTTTAAAAAAGTAGTAGATCTGGGTATAAAAATTAGCTTTAAAAGTTGCTAATAATAAAGTAAAAAATGAAAGCAAGGCAAAATTCTTAAGGCGAATCGCTTTGAAAAAATTCAAAAATTCCAAATTTTGGCCTTGAAATAGCCAACATGGCAACCCTGTTCTGAAACAAAGAAAAAAAATCGTGTGTTCTTTGGCAAAATCTGCCCAGAAGACAGCCCGTGACCCAGACATAGAAGGAAAAAGATTTTTTCTTCTTCTTTCTCTACCATTATTTTTACTTTAGCTTTTCAGTTCTGGGAAAGGGGATTCATCCCCCCTTAACAACCCATAAAATGAGAGTAGTATGTTTATAGGGCAAAGGTTATCAGAACCAGGATGGAGACCAGAAAACTTTCTTCTCTTATTACATTGGTGTAGCTCCGACGGGTAGTATTTCTTCATCGTATTTTTTTAGACTCGATCATTTATAGATTATTTTCATTACAGTTTACCTTGTAGTAAATAAAGACAGAAATAATGAAACTTAAAAATAGATAAAATTTCGTCCACTGAAAAAAATATGTTTAAACTTAATATTCTTTGAACAAGGTTATGGCCTTTGTACTGAAATGGAATATTAGACTCTTGTTCACATTTCTTCTTGTGTACAGCCGACCACCTCTCCACCACTGAACGTAGCAGTATCGACATGATTTGTTACTCCTGTTCACACTTACAGAATTGTAACTTTTAAATCTATATTAAAGTATTAATTAACTTAAAAGAAAATAATCACTTGGAGGATGTGTATAAATATCTGCAATGCTTTTCCTTCATCTATACTACTATTATAAATGTGGAAGTTTGGATGGATGGATGATGTCGTCAATCATGCCAGAACGGCTGAAGGAAATTGGATGAAAAGTAGCACACATATAGATTATAGTCTACAGAAGAACACAGGCTTATTTTTATTCCGGTTAGTTGAGTGGTTAATTTTTTTATTAATTAAAAACTAACTTTCCCGTCAAAAAATAAAAAAAAATCTGAAAACATCTGCCTGAGCTTTTTGAAACATTTGTTATTTTTCTAATTCCGGTATTCATTTATTATTTCTGTTTAAAATCGTCTGCTGACGAATTACATCAGAACAGAAAATAATAAAAAAATCTGAAAACATCTGCCCGAGTTTTTTTGAATCGTTTGTTTTTATTTTTGACGTTGAAAATTTATGCATGCATACGGTTTTGATAACATTTTAGACTGTAAGTGTTTACATATACACATCAAAATTTCCAGGCGTACAAGTCACGGGTAAAAGCTAGTTCTTATATAGATAGGATTAATCACAGTAAAAAAATGTCATCTAAATATGAGTTAAGATGAATTCCCTATTGAAATGCTTAATTATCTCTATTGTCACCTGCGAAAGATAATGGAAATTAATGAAACTACATCAAATGTAAAGTTTTAAATGAGTATATTGTTTCCTGGATTTAATTAAAATGAAATAATAGAAAATTAAAAAAATCATTAAAACAGTTTCACTGCAATATACATCACCGATAATTTAATGAAGTTTTCTTCCCTTTTTTACAATAAGAATTTCTAACAAATGCAACTGATTTTCTTACTGAACTGAGCAGGAAAGTTATGGCTAAATGCATTCATAATGGCTTCCGCTCCTTAATTAGGAGGTGAAATAAGAGCATGAAACTATTCTGTTATTTCACCTCACTCTAAAAAAGTTACCAAAAGACCATTCCGTTGCATTCGCTAATCTTATTTTTCTTACACTATTTCTATCCATTTTGCCAAAATATTTTTGTTATATTTATAATATACTACAAAAAACGTTCATATTCTTATTTACTCAGAGGAATGAGATATATAACAAATGAAACTTCATATTGATATTTTGTTTCAACAAGGAATTGTTTTCACTTTTATGCTTTGAAAATGCAATGGTATTTTGAATGATTATAACAAAAGATTTAAATTTTTAATTTTATTTATTAATATGATTATGATAAACCGTTCCCTAAAATACGCATTCTGCTGTTAAGATTATTTATATGCAGGAAAAAAAATGAAATACTATTGAATTTCCTCATTTCTCTTCTCTCAATAAATTATCTCAATAATATTTCTCTCAATAAATTATCGATATTTAGAGGAATATTAGGGGTATACTAAAAATACGAATACTTGTGTACTATAAATTTCGGTGAATCCTAACAAATAAAAGCTAAAATGGTGCTTGAAAAAGTTATAGGAATTTTTTTAAAACTTAAAAATTTCATTCGGATTTAAATTTTAATTAAAAATGTATTTTTAATAAAAACGTCCAACTTGAATACTAGGATAGGATATTATAAGTATTTCATAATTATTATTGTTAAAATTATAAAATCTTTTTGAAAACCATGTTTTTTTAAAATTAACGATCAATCCAAATAACAAAATTGTGCATAGCCATTCAGTAAACCTGAAGATTACAAACAGCCATTTAGCAATTTTATTTTAGGGAAAAAACGATTTTTTAAGCATTTTTTAAGAAAAATATAAAAGTAACAGAAGCAAGAAAGATATAAAACTTTCACTAATCATTTTATACAATGATATTAGTACTGGGCGTTCTGAGTTATTTTATTTTGACGAGGTGATGATTTTTTGGTGGAGCAGCTGGACTAAAGATCTTTAATCTCCGAGATATAACCGTTAGTTTATTTGTACTAAGTTAGAATCGCTTTGAACCTTTATAATTTGATTACCTTCCTATTCTAAATCTATAAGAGGATACTTGTTAAGCACATATGGCGAAAAAAAGCACAAGTTAAGTTAAAATTAGGTTATTTAACATGATACTGTATTAAAGGAATGATAGATATACCTGATTGTCTACTTTTATTTTTATTATTTTTTATTTTATTATTTCATTATTTTTTTATTTTGTGTTACATCTCATTGTTTAATAAACATTAGTCTAGATCATGTTCTGGAGATAGAATCTTGAATTCATGTATTCATTGCTCACATGAATCATTAAATTAGAAAGAAACGTTCGAATGGCAAGGATAAAATTAAGAAATGGCAAGCAGATATCTTACATAGAAATACTCTATAGTTTACTATTTATTATGCCATCTTTAAGAGATAGTATAAAGCACTACATTCTGTTTTCAAAGTTTTAATTTTTATTTATTCAAAAGTTAGGTAAAGGTTTACAAAGTTTTAAGTGTTTTATATGAAATGAATGTAAAGAAATTCGCTTAAAGAATGAGGCTTCTAAAACTTCTATTCGCTCAATTGATTATCTTACGGCAAGAAATGATACTCTTTTTGGCAGTTTTCAAACATTTACTAAAAATATTTACTTTAATATTCCAAACTCTTTAGGATTTCGCTTCGTTTAAAATGTTTTCAAGGTTACTTAATTAGTTCTTTTGAGTTTTATTAATATACCAAAAGAGTGTAATAATAGACCAATGCTCTAAAAATAAAAATAGTATACGGTTTATAAAGTACTTGGTAAAGTTGCGAAAATAGAAGAATAATCTTGTAAACTTATCTTTTTTTTGGGAGGGGGGTCTTGAATTGGGGAAAAATATTTTGCAGTTAAATCTGACAGGTTTTTGATACTTTTCAATAATATGCAATGGAGTATCTGAAAATATTATGATCTTAATGAATCAGAAGAAATTTCATAAACTGTAGATAAAATAAAAACAGTGGAGGCTGAAATATTTGCAAGCTATTATTCTTTTAACTCCTTAACCGGTTTGCCCGTGCGCAGTACGTGCATCGATTTATCGAATTTTGATAGTTGTATACAAAAAATAAATCATTCAAAAGAACTATAATTCAATAGTAAAATGACTTCGAATACGTAGATAAGCCAAGTATTCCATGGATTTCCATTTGAATCAAAATAAGAAAATATTCCCAAAATAAAAGGTATCATCTTATTAGATAGTAAGGAAAATAAACCAGTTAAGGGGTTAAAATGAAAAACTTTTTCTTTACATATTTATTATGTCTATTTCGTTAGATTTTTGAGGGTGATTTCAAAGCTTTTGACCATTTGAATTTTTTGCAACATTTTTGAAAGTTTTTTATTCTTTTTTTAAATATTTTTATTTATATTCGATTATATCTAATGCTGATGATAACGTGTCCACTTAACAACGGAAGGAGGGGTGCAGTAGCTTCTGAGGATATGAACCCTTGAGCACCAGAGGACAGAATTTCGACTTCTAGCTCATATAAAGATGACATATACTTATCTCATTCGCTCGCACAGACCCTTTTTACAGGGGGACACATTCACTCACCTCACAGACAAAACAACAACCATGTCCTGACCGTGACTCGAACCCGGGACGCCCAGATCACGAGGAAGACGAGCTGTCTTTGTGCCAGGACACCGGCATTATATTTAATAGACATGTAAATATTCTTTATAAAAATAGTGAAATTCTATCTTTTTATTATTGCTTAATAGAAATTGAGAAAACAGGGAAATGAAATAATTCCTTTTACTGGTTATATTACTTTCAAAAATAGGTATTCTGAGAAATTTTTTTTTAGTGAAAATCAAAAGGGGAAACAAAAATTCATATCTACATAATGAGGATCTAATATTATTATGATAATTACTTAATTTTAGTTTTCTTAACGTTACTAATATGATTCCAATTTTAGTTTGAAATAAGAGAGGCTATATATCCTCAAGTATTGCACTTAACATTTAGAAGAACTTAATTATAACACTGATATTTAATTTTAAAAGTTTTTGTAGTTTAGAAAGCTTAAGAAAATATTTAAATAATTATTTAATTTTTCTATTTATTTATTTTGCAAATTAATACGCTTTTACAATTTGTAAAGATTGCTTATTTAAAGCTTTTGTTTCAATAAAAGCATCTATTACTAGCGTTCCTGGCAACTTGATTTCTTTCAGTAGAGAAAGAAAGGGAAATAAAACGAACGAGTAAAATAAAAGAGCCAATCAACAGTAGCTGAGCTTGCTTAAATTTTAATCATTCTTCAACACTTGCATCCAACTATTTCAAATACAGTTTTTAATACAGTAATATCTTTTTCCCTACACTTTTCAAGAGGCCAGAGGAATAGGCATATAAACTAGGAATAAAGCCGGGGTCCTGGCATACGGGTAGCGCGTCTTCCCCGTGAACTAGGAGCCCCGGGTTCGAGTCCCTGTTCGGGCATGGTTATTATTCTATGTTTTAGCTGTAAGGTAAGGGAATATGTCTCCCCCTGTAAAAAGGGGCTGTGCAAGCGAATGTGATGAATGAGTAGCAAAACTTGTACTCTTAGTTCTAATTGGCGCTACTACAAAACAAGAGACATGATTAGGCTTAAATCGCTGACTACCACATCCATGGAATGTGCTATAATGGATAGTGCTTGTCCATGCATAGTGCTATAAAAAACAACAAAAATAACAAGTTTGCACCTGTTTCCAACAAAATGTCTGAAGAAACTAATATGTATTTCAATGAAATGCTGTTTAGCCAAGAAATTGTGTCTGTTTCCAAATATATATATATATTAAGAAATTGATATGTATTTCAACGGCATACCGTTTTCTTTGCTTTTATTATTCAAATGCATGGTTTGACCTTTAACAATCGGTAAATTACACATACAGAAGAATGCGGTCACGAAAAGTCGAGGATCTGGAAAAAAAATCGATCTTAAAATTTTTATTTTTACCGTCCTGAATTCTCACAATCATACAATTGATATCATTAGGACAAACAATCCTTCAATGCTATGGATGTAATTCAGAACACGGCTTTTTGCGAAATAGATGCATTTAATTTTAGTCAGACAGCTTTTTCAGGTGATAATTAGACCATCCCTTTTGCCAAAGGCTTTAGGATGTTTTGACAGAAATGGAAGGTAATAGAAGAATTTTTCAGGAAATAAAATACCTTCTTTCCTGTCATCGTCGTTTATTTCCTGAAGCTATCACGTGATACATTGAAGGCAGATCGTTTCTATTGTTGAAGCCAGAATCAGGCCATAGAATTTCAATTGCCCCCTCATCTTATAATAAAAAAGTACTCAAATTTTTATATTCTTGTACCACATAAACAAAAATCAGAAATATAGGTGGTATCATAATTGTGTCTTCCGATTAAAAATCAATGTATTCTAAAGGAAGTTTTCATGCTCAAGCCTTTAAAACATATTATTCAATTAGATCATAAATAGAAAAAATTACATTATAAGGGAATGTAAATATACCGGGTGTCCAAAAAGTTCCCGAACTCCAAATTTAAAAAATCATTTCCCATGATTTTTTTTCAAGTTTATTAAATTTTGCCATACGAGTAATGAAAGCATGAACATGCTTGAAGCTTTTTTCGGCGATCGACTTATCTCAAAAAATCTTTGGCCACCTCGATCCCCTGATCTGACCATCCCGGACTTTTTTCTGTGGGAATATTTAAAGGACAAAATTTATGAAGGTGATCCTCAAACAATATATTATTTGAAAATCGCAATTACCCAAAGTATACAAGAAATCACTCCTAGCACGTTAAAACGCGTTTCCAAAAACATGCGCAAACGAGTTCAGCTTTGTCTCCAAGAAAGGGATGGGAATTTTGAACATTTATTATAAATGTAAGTTCAGTATTTTTTCCTTAGTTATGTTAAAAGTGCTTTTTATTATTGGCATAAAAATAATTCTTTTTAAACCTATAGTTTTTGTAAAATAAATTCACAAATCATCAGTACACGAACTTTTTGGACACCCTGTACTATATACTTTAAATAATGGACAATATTATTAATAGCAAATAATAGTAATAACATGATATATTATTTATCAAGATAATCGAGACAAATAAATTAGTTTCATTGGACCATCTTCAAAATGTTGGTTTTTATTTATATTTATTTCAAGCGCAAGTCGGTTTCAAGTTACAGTCGCGCTTTATATCTTTTTTAATCAATAGCAGGGCTGAGATACCAATTTTTCAAAAATATAATATGTTGAAATGCATTAATAATGTTATAGTTTTCTACGGAATTCGGAAATTATATTCATATATTCTTTTGAACCGAAATTTATATAAATCGTCTTTTTCTTTCATTCAGTCATCAGATTTCGATATCATAAAATAATAAAAGCAAATATAGGTCTTTAACTGAAATATTACCTCGCAAAATGTCCAAAATAAATCAAAGATTTCTTGTCCAACTTCAATTCTCTAAATGTTTATGAAAACTGTTTTGTAACTATTTTAATCAATAGCAGGGCTTAGAAACCAACTTTTCAAAAATGTTATGTGTTGAAATGCATTAATAATTTTATAGTTTTCTCTGGAATTTAGAAATTATATTCATATATTCTTTTGAACCAAAATTTGCATAAATCGTCTTTTTCTTTCATTCAGCCATCAGATATCATAAAAGTCATCCGTCATCAGTCATCAGAGATCATAAAATTATGAAAGCAAATACAGGTCTTTAACTGAAATATTACCTCGCAAAATGTCCAAATTAAAACAAGGATTTCTCATCCAACTTCCATTCTCTAAATTTTTAGGAAAGCTGTTCATGCTGAGTAGTAACTAGCAAATGTCCAGTGCAAGCGCCAACAAAAGAGAAGATTTAACCCTTTGCAGTCCGAAAAATAAGTAGATGCAAAATTATTCACCTAATACAAAGATTTGTTTATTGCTACGAAAAATAAATATATGTATATAATTCTTTTATGTCGAATTACTTTGAAAAATTAATCTACATCTCTTAACCGTTATGTAGGCATTTAACAATTAAATTTGAAAAATAAATAAATAAAACGTCAAAATGATGCACAGTCTTGAATGTCGAGTCGCATTCGACATCGGACCGTAAAGGGTTGAGAAATAAGGGAAGCGTAAAAACGAAAAATATACAGAAATGTGGGTATAAAGATTTTTAACAAAATGTTAAAATGGACGCTATTTTACATTTATTTAAATCTTTTGCATTTAAATAATAGCAATAAATATGAAGTTATGAACCATTAGTGATACATGTATTATAATTTGAAAAATCCAGCTGTTATACAGAATGTTCGTAAATATATATCCCAACTTTGCAGCGCGCTTGAAAGAAAATAATGCAAAGTACAACCTTCTTGTCATCAGTAATCAAAAATAATAGTTCAAAGTTTAAATTCAATACAAATACAAGTATTCAGAGTAAACCCTTCCAGAAATACGAAAGTTACCGGAGTAGTGTGATAACTTATTAGATATTTTATGCGTATCTTAATTTGTTCAGATTCAAAAACAAACATTTTTTATTTAGTAGAGCCCCCTCCCATAAAAACTGTCATCATTCACGCATATTTGTAGATTTCAAAGCTTTATAAGCAGACATGCTGAAAAAAGTACGGAATGAATTATAATACCATATCAATACCTTTCTCATAGCTAGAGAGGCTTATTAATGTGTTGAATTTACATTTCCAAGAGAAATGCTTAATTTCCAATTGTGTGAACAATAAGATTGTACTTTGTTTTGCTCAGTTTTCTTTTAATAGTCCTTCAAAATTGGCATATTCTTTTATGAAAATCCTGTACATTTATCCATTTTCTATACCAGTGCATTCCTCACCCCCAGGGCGGCACCTTGAAATGAGGATGAGATACTTCCGGTATGGCAGTTGGATCTCGCCACCCTGGAGGGTACACTAATAGTAGAGATGGGGATAGGCTCCTCTTATCGATGACGGGATTTACTTCCTACGAGAAGGGTTGTACCTTAGCCGGTGATGGGCCTAAGGATAGGTCAGGAGCCCCTCAAAATGAGGATCAGATGTTTTCAGCACGATGGTTGGATCTCGCCACCCTGGAGGGTACACTAAAAGGTGGGGAGTAGGCTCCTCCCATCGATGTCGGAACTTACTTCCTATTAGAAGGGTTGTACCTTGCCGGTGATGACCCTTAGGACTCAATTACTGTTCCCACCAGTGTTGCTGTTGCGGCGGTCTGTTCATTCAGCCTTATGTCTTGAATCCGTGTGCTTTCGTGGCGGATCGGAGAGTTTGGCATGACTATACCAGTGTATTGCAAATTAGAAGTAATTAAAATTATTTCCGTAGCACCTAAATAAAAAAGTGAAAGAAAATTTCCCTTTTATCAAATTAGCAATAAGTTTAATAAATTCATAAATAATATTCAAAGGAACATAATGATCATTAATGATGTTTACCGGAACATAATGATTATTATGTTCCGGAACATAATGATCCTTAATGATGTTCACCGGAACATATTAATGATGTTCACCAGAGCTGGACGTGTTCCGTTTCCAAAATTGTAAAAACATACACTGGATACTAAAATTTTTTTTTATTTGTGTGTTGTTGCTTGATCGCCACATATTAGCTTGAAAAAGATTTTAACGTTCTTCTCTTACTTCCATGAACATCTCTTATTTAACAGGATATTTTGATGTCCTCTGGTAATCTAAAGGTTAATTGCAATTCCCATATCTTTCTTTCAGCAACTTGAAAACGAGAGAAATCCACCACCCATTTCCCTGCCAATATCTGGATAATTAAATAATTTTCTTTAGTTATCATTCACAATTAAATTAAATCGTTAACTGGATAATTAAATCATATTCAAATCCTTTTTCATTGAAATATTTCATCATAACAAGTTAACAGGTTAATAATATATTTTGATGCTTCATTCTCTAGTAATTCTGAACGTTAATTACAACAATTTTAAACAGTTAAAAAGTTAATTTTTGGAAAGTGGGACTGGAAATCTTCATTATAAAATTTGATTATCATAAAATATTAAGCAATAAAATTATAGCTGAAAATATGTTCAAAGCAGCAAAGACATTCGAGGAAAAGAGCTGTCAAATTTATATCCAGTGTTCCCATTTTTGTAAAAAAATTCTTTTAAAGTGGAATTTTTCTTATTCAGCAACAAAGAAATCCCTGTTGCAGAAGAAATTTTTTTCTTCAGAAAACAGAACATATGTTTCTGAAAGATTGATAACTGAACATATGTTTCTAAAGAAAAATTTTACTGACTTCCAAGAAAAAATCAAGATTTGCCAGATAAAATGCTGAGTAATTTGCTCAAATTGGATTGTGAAACTTTACATCACTTCATAAATTTTCTTGGTTTATCATCAACTGACAATCAGTTTTTGAAAATTTTGAAATCTTTCTTTCACTATTTAAATGATCTCAAAACCTATATTTGAATAATATAGCAGTTTTTGATTTGGTATATCTATTCATGCCATTCAATCAAAGTTGGAAGTATACAAATTGATTTTGAATGGTAAAAATATTTTTTTGTTTCGATGTTTGTTTATTTTATTGTAAAGTATAAACATTAATATAATTTCCCTGTAGATGACTTTTTGTTAAATTTTCGTAATACGATATGAATCGCGTATGCTTTCAGAAGATATTGATTATTTAATAATAACATTGCTTTTTTAAGGTGTGTATTCCTTAGAAAAAAGAGCAAAAAAGATCAAAATTTTTAATTAAACTAAAGTGAAAATTCAATATATTAATGCTGAAATCAAATATTAGCTTTTAAATAGGTATGTTAACGATACAAACGCATTTTAAAATAAATAATTTAAAACACTCCTTGCCATTGGAAAATTAATTCCTCCCACAAAAATATTTTGTTACCACTATCGATGAGAGATGGTTATATATAAAATAAATAAATAACCTTTTGAAGTTTTGTAGAACAAAGTTTTCTGAAAGGGCAAACAAATATTGAACATGCATAAAAAATGCAAAGAAAATGATTTACCTAATACGTAAGTTTCTATATCGGAGTCAAAGCTGAATTTTCCACTGTTTAAACGATCGTTGTTGTTGTTACTAATGGCACTTGCCATTGATAAGCGCACTGATGGCCAACAGCTATTTTAAGCCGAATGAGCGTCTCTTGTTTTTGAAGTAACGCCAACTAGGGCCAAGAGTACTACTTAGATACACACTCATCACATTCACTGTAACAGCCCCTTTTTACAGAACAGCCCCTTTTTACCCCTTTTTACATACACCTAACCGATAGCACACAGAAGAACAACCATGTCCTGAGCGGGACTCGAAGCCGAGTCTCCCAGATCATGAGAAGATGCGCTACCTCTGTGCCTGGACACCCGCCAGGTAAACAAAACCCATTTAATTAAATATGGAAATTTTTTTGCGTTGAATATTCAATATACTAGTTAATTGTATATTCAATATACCAGTTATATATATTAATATGCTAAAATCAAATGTTAACTTTTAAATATATGTGGTAACGGTATAAACTCATTTTAAAATAAATAATTAAAAACATTCCTTGCCATTGGAAAAATTAACTTCTTCAACAAAAGTATTCTGTTACCGTAAATGATGAGATATGATCATATATAAAACAAACAGGTAAAATATTTAGGCTTTATGGAGCAAAATTTTCTAAAATGACAAACAAACATGGAACATGGATCAAAAATTAGAAGAAAGGGGTTTACATAACTCATAAATTTCCATCCTGGAGTCAAAGTTTAATTTTCAATTGATAAATGAAATCCATTTAATTAAATATGGAGTATCATTCAGGTTTCTTCATAAATATCATTTAGTTTATACATATTAGCTCAGTAGTATATTTTTTATTCTATAACCTTAACTACAGGGAAAACAGGGAAAAAACATGTTCTTTTGATTCCCTGTTTCAATTCAATTTTTCATTTGATGGCTTTAAAGATTGAGAACTTTTAATTAGTATTTTTCTTTTCATGTGCGTTTCAAAGAAAAATGGAGAACAAAGATACAAAAGTAAACGCTAAAAACAATTCTAAAATATTAATTAAACCGAAGTAAATATTGAAGCAATATTTTAATGTTAAAATAAAATGTCTTTAACGCTTAATATATATTAAGGCTACATGTATGTTAATATGCGTAGCCTCTATGTCAGCGATGCAAAGCTATTTTCAAATTAAATATTTAATTCATTTATCAATACTGATATATTAAACTGCCCCTATCAAAAAATTCTTTAACCGCTAGTAACGAAAAATAAAATAAACAAGTAAATTTTGAGGTTCAAGTTTTAGAGTTCAGAAAAAATTTATCGTTCCTGATAATTAATAAAATGCAGTTCCTTTTGAAATGGAATTTTAATTTTATAAAAGTGCACGAAATCCTTTTAATTAAATTAAGAAATACCGTCTGGTATCTTTATTCGTATCATACAATTTATGCAACCTGAATCAATACTATTTCTCTTTTTTTGTTCTATTAGTATGTAAAGAAATAGTATTGATTCTATTTATGCAAATTGAATTAATGTTATTTTTTCGTTCCCATTCCATCGTTCATTGTGCTAATCATAAAGAACGATGAAACCTATTTTCTTTTGAGCCGACTTTAAAGATGGAAGATTTCCAATTTTTCATATGATGAGAATTTGGCGGAAATGCTAGTGCTAATTTAGTTTCACAAATTCGTTCTTTTTGAGTTGCCTTTATTGTGATAGGCTGACTGTTACCTGACTATTCAATGTAATTTCATATACGACAAAAAAGTTTGCTTTTATATATTCTAATTAGAATCAACACAGAGCGACACAAGTAACATGAAACCTTCATTTTGTAAAAAATACAAACGTTTCTCAACTGTTTTCTCGTGCATTTCCGTTTAAGATAAGGTATTTATCATTTTACATCATGGCTTTTCCTGTGCCTTTGCTATTTTTATAAGCAGTCGTTCTTTATAATTTCATAGAATTTTGAGTCACTCATTCAAAATGGTATTTAATTTATAAAAACTGCATTATAGATGTAGTTCACAGGAAGTTAATTTATAAAATAATTTAATATCTACAATTGAATTGTAATTGCTTCGGAATATGAAATAATGACAAAACTTTAATTGAAACTCCTGATATAAAAAAACAATGAAACTAAAACAGAATTTTTCAATTCTCATAACTTGAGAGAACAAAATTAAGATCTATATTTAGGGTATTTGTAAAAAAAATATCTGTATATGACTGAATTTATTAAAAAATAATTATATTGGTCAATTTTTATTCAAAATAATGTTCAGAGAGAGTGCGCTAATAGACACAAATTTTCATTTCGGAAGTTACTACCAAGAACATTACGTTTTCTATAGTAAATCAAAAAGTTCATGAAAGGTTTAAAACTTTTTTATAGATAATGCTATGGATGATTTAAATTATCCGAAATGATCTAAAGGATTAATGATAACCGAATAAAGAAGCTTAACATATTGACATGGACATCTTCCCATAGAAACGCCGAAATTTTCATGTTCCCATTAATTTGCCCTACGGAATTTTGAACGAATGTATATAGTGTGTTGTCATCGCATGTATTTATTGTAGAGAAAATTGAGCAGAGAAACTATACCAGATTTTGAAAAAAGCATGGCAAAACCTACAGTTTATTAACAAATAGAAAGTTTATAGGAAAGAGCGCACGAGAGGAAGTTAACTTCCCAATATGACTTCGAAAATATCAAAAATAATAACAACAGATATATCGACAATATTAAAATATCCAAAATATGCTTACTTCTGATGGTATATAAAATTTGATGCAGAGTGTAATATTTGCTATCTTTAAGTCCGGTTAATTATGACTCAAGATTTAGGTATGAAATTTATATCTGTCAAGTCCGAGTCAAAACTTCTCTCTGCAGAACAAAGAGAAAGACATTCTTTCAGTTGATTTTAATCTCTTTAAATGTATCGAAAATTATTGTAGCAAGAAATTAATCACAGAATTAAGTATATGATTCAAAGAGATCGAGAGCAGTTTTCTTCTCAGCTTTCTCTGCCATAAAAAAATGAAACAATAATTAGGCCTTTATTTCAAAGGTCTTCTGTAAAGAACTACAGGAAGCTACAACCTGGTACATATCTGCACACTCATAGGTGGGAATCTTGGTAAATATCTAGCAAACTTCTAGACACAGCGTGTTTTAATTTTGAAGGTGGAGCAAGTTTCGTGTCATTTTTGATCACCCCTCGAATATGGATTGATGAATCATAAATTTAATCTGCATACATTCTTAAAAATGATCATAAAGTAGATCTTATTCCACTAAAATATCAGAATTCATGATCATTATTTCTTTATATTTGCATTTCATGGGCATTTTTTTTTGTTTATATAAAATGAGCACTTTGATATGCATAAGCATATTATACGTAAAGAGATCATCAAACACACAGTGACGTTCTATTTACTTCAGTAGGAGTTAAAATTATTGAAGCAAATTCATGTTAATAAAATTGACATTTATTTAAAAACGGCGTTGCTGTTGTTACTAATAGTACTTGCAATGGACAAGCACGCTGACGGCTGTCAGGGATTTTAAGCTGAATGAGCGTCGGTTCTTTTTGAAGTAGCGCCAATTAGGGCCAAGAGCACGGCTTAGCTACACACTCATCACATTCGCTTGTGCAACCCCTTTTTGCAAGGGGGCACATTCACACACCTCACAGAAGAACAACCATGCCCTAACTGGGACTCGAACCCGGGACTCCCAGATCACGAGACGAGTTATCTCTGTGCCAGGTACTTGTCTGCACTCTCATTAGGGGGAATTATGGTAAATATCTAATAAACTTCTAGACACAGCGTGTTTTAGTTGGATTGATGTTTCATAAATTTAATCACAATACATTCTGAATAAATCATAAAGTAGAGCTTATTCCATTAAAATATCAGATTTTAAGGTCCTTATTTCTTTGCGTTTCATGGACACTTTGTTGTATATATGAAATGGGAACTTTATTATACATAAGCAAATTATGCATAAAGAGATAATCAAACACACAGTGACGTTATATTTACTTCTGTAGGATTGAAAATTATAGAAGCGAATTCATTGATAATGAAAATTACATTAATTTAAAAGCGTTGTAAAAATGATAATTACCACATATAAGGAATAACACTTAAAAAAATTGTTACTAATTTGAACCAAATAGTTTATCAATGCAACACAGCGTATACTCTTTTGGGACATTATTTCTTTCAATAGAGAGAGAAAGAGAAATAAAATGAACGAGTAAAATAAGAGAGCCAATTAACAGTAGCTGAGCTTGAATAAATTTTAATCGTTCACTAACGCTTGCATTGAAATATTTCAAGTACAATTTTTATTAAAGCAATACCTTTCTTTTACACTTTTTAAGAGGCTAGAGCAATAGTGATGTAAACTGGAAATAAATGAAAGTCAGGATAAATTACTTAACTTGGTAATACATACTCATTGAGAAAACGTTTAGGATAGCGTAATAAAATTGTTTATTTATTTATTTTGTCAGTTAAATTTTGAATTTCATTTAAACTTAGGAAATTTTTTTTCTACTTATTCACGAGACCAATTTCAAATAAATAATTTAATTTTCGTCGTTTAAAATGTTGGGAATGTGAAATATTCTTTAACTCTTAAAAAGCCGTGGGAGTGTGTGATATGGGAATTAGTTTATCGCTTCTTAAACTGTAAGTTTAAATTGAAGCATTAAAAAAAAGCAAGTCGATAAGATAATCCGATAAAATTACTCATAATCCTCAAGTAACTCAAATATTATACTAATCTCTCATTGAATCATAAGGGAATCAACTAACTGAATCATAAGAATCAACAAACTGCAAAAAAGTAAATCGTAATCTGAATGGATTGAAGAACAAACAAAACAATTAGTGACTTAGAAGTTTAAATATAAAGAATAATAGAAGTTTAAATATAATATATTAATTAACTATATTTATATTTAACCGTTAATTCAGATATTTTTAAATGCAGTTTTAAAGATTTAACTTCCAGAAAATAAAATAACGATATTTATTTTCAAATGTATTAACCAAGTGTATTAAATTAAAAATAATTTAAACAAACCAAAAAATATATATAAATATATGATAATCTTATTACGATTAATTGTATTAATTGTAAATTTTTTTTATTAAATAAAAGGTTTATAGTTCTTTTTCCTGATGTATTAAAAATGCTCTTTTAAAATTTTTAACATTTTGTCCACCCCCTGCGCTAAGGTGTGTGCGTGCGTGCGTACGTACGTACGTACGTGCGTGCATGCGATAAAATGTACAAAAAATGTCATTTCTTTGAAAAAACAAACAAACAAAAACATGCTGTCCTTTGAGTTCCTTGTAGCAAACTTTTAACTGTAAAGCGAACCTTATTTAGGTGGTCATTAGTTACTCTAAAATGTCCCAACCTTGAACAAATAAATTAGTTAAGCAAGCTCTAACTATTTTGAGGCTATCGAAAAACACGCCACAAAATACGTGAATTCCAGCCAGAAAGGTAATTGTCTGAAACAGAGGTCGTAAAATGTGTTTATTTTTAAGTGCCAAGATTTTAAGATTCTTTCAAGTTTGACACTCAATAGAGCGTTAAATGAGCAACAGTTAGATAAAAAACGAATTGTTATTTTAGTTATTGATAAATATACAGAAAATTAATCAGAAATTTTTTATCGACGTTATATATCTAAAACACTTTGTTCGTGACACAAAATGATAATTTTATTTTGATAAGAAAGTGGTATGTTTGTGCACGTGCATTCTTTTGAGAAATATCAAACATACACAAAAAACTGAATTAAATGCAATAAATTTATTACTTCACACTTTTTATTTTGCTTTACAGTCACAACAATGTGTTATTCTTCCATGATTAAATATTTTTGTTGCTTTTATTCTATTATTTTAAGAAAATTTATGATCACAGATTCGAAAAATTTGATAATAAAATTAATTAAGCCGTTCTACGATTTCCGAATCTTTTTTGATTGGAAAATATTTTTCTAAGATTGAGAAAAGATAAGTATAACAACGTTGTAAAGTAAACACAAACTCTAATAATTAATCGATAAACTGAATTAACTGTTCCATTGAAATTGAGCAATTGATTACAAACCTAAAACTTTGTAGGCATGGTGATTTGACGAATATATTAACTTCATCCTATTTTCAAATCCTTCGTTATATTAGACGTTTTGTCTGTCCTGGCCCAGAGGTAGCGCGTCTCCTCCGTGATCTGGGATTCCCGGGTTCGAGTCCCGTTTTGGGCATGGTTGTTCTTCTGTGTGCTATCTGTGAGATATGGCTGTGCCCCCCTGTGAAAAGGGGCTGTGCAAGCGAATGTGATGAGTGTGTAACTAAGTCGGTCTCTTGGCCCTAGTTGGCGCTACTTCAAAAACAAGAGACGCTTATTCGGTTTAAAATCGCTGACGGCCGTCAGTGCGCTTGTTCAAGACAAGTGCCATTAGAAACAACAACAACATATCTTTGTATCAGATTCAGTGAGATATTTTGAACTAGGTAGGCAGACTAGGTAGCTCCCGATAGTCGCAGGAATGTAGACGGTTAGTTTAAAAATATCATTCAATCTTGCTGCCAATTAAATAAATTTTCAAAAATTAAAAACAGCACAAATTATAATATATTTGCTAAATCTTTGTCAAGTAGAAACAGCGAAGTTCTTATATACTTCCACTAAGTTATCACTATATTTATAAACAACAAATCTATGCTTATTATATACAAGTGTGAAAAAAAATCCTGATCACAATAAACTTAAATAGAAGTATATATACAGTAGTAAAATTAATAAAATAAAATAGTTACGTGAATTAAGTCATAAACATGATAGTTAAGTTAAGAATGGGTTGATTTGCCAATCATATTCATTGAACCAAGTGCTTCATAAAGTGCTTAGGACCACAAAATATGTATATCCACAAATCTGAATTCAAACCTTACTATACATTTTTGGACTGGCGAACTTAAATCCTACTGGAAAATAATTACAGATAAATCAAATTTAAATATGGTTTTTATTGATTTAATTTTAACACTAAACACTGTGATTTAATGAATTTAGACAATAATATTAATAAATTTTGTACCAGGTATGGGATTTTATGTAAATATTTAACATTTAAAAATGTAGAAATTTTTTCAAGTTTGTTAGAATCAATCGACAATTCGATTTTTAATTTTCTATGAAAAATCTAAAACAACTGATCAGAATAATGGGTGATTTAAAAATTTTCTCCCCTGCCTTAACCAAAACGGAACTATAATGGTAATAAAGCGTCTTAAATAGAAAAGGTTTCTGGTTTCTTTTTATCTAGTAATGGATACAATAATTGTCAAAATTCGCTAACTTTTCACGCCTTGCAGTCTGAGAAGTCCCGGATATGGACTAATATACATGAGCTGTCGAGTAAATCAGACTATCTCGAGAGGCTCGTTAAGTAAGAAGAAAAGAGAAAAAACAGCTCTCAGTGTAGCCTCGAATAATCTATGGCGTGTGTCACGTTTATTGTTTTGGGACGGCCGTATCAGCTGCAGGCTCTTTCGTCTTTTTTTTTTCAGCGAATTTCCGGTCGCTGCTCTTGCACTTTTAAGTCTCTTTGTCTTAGTGTAATAACGATGTTCTGACGCGTTTTATCAATTTCTTTTTAAAAAAATGATGTTTTCATGAAATTTAGTCAAGATATTATCAAAAGCTGAAAATAACATGTAATATATAAAAAAATTAAGTCAATTCTTGATAAGGTCAACAAAGAAAATTTTTATTTTAGTTACTTTTTATTAAATAATTACAATTGTTGCTATTGTTTTCCGCTTTACAACGGAAGGTGGGAGTGGTAGCTTCTGAGGATATAGTCCCTAAGCACCCGAGGACAGAAATCTGACTTCTAGCTCACACACGTCACATACTCTTTTAACGTAACAATTTCACTTATTCTTTCAAACACAGATCGGAATTCAGATCTGAAACAGAGCAGGATCGCCTCTGGTAGCACCCCAGAGTGGTATTACTCTCGATATTATGTCCAAGATAAATTGAACACGCGCGGGCACGCACGCACGCACACACACACACGGAGAGTCTATGGCAAGCGGATTTGAACTCGAAGTCCAAGAGATGTGAATCCAACGCCCTACCAACCAGGCTACCCCCGGTCTAAAAATTACAATTACTATAAATAATTGATCAGAAAATTATACTAGCGTTGAATTTTCAACCCGATTGAGGATTCAAAGCCAACTGAGGCAACGTGGGAAATTTCTACGCCAGTTGGGGTAACGCAATACAGATCAGAAATTTTTATTTTTCTGTATTCTGTATTGTTTTAACTCTAAAGTACTTCAAAATTAATCCCCAAAAAATCGATTAATCAACAATGTTTAATTTTAAAGGCATCAAACATGAAGAGAATAAACAGAACTGTTTGAAATAATCGGCTGAAAACATGTTAAGCCTTACCTCCTTGACGAAGGGAAAAACAAACTGAAACCGTTTCTTATTCGGCGGTGGGGAAATGAAACTTTTGACGAGAGAGTTAGTTTTTAATTAATAAATAAAAATTAATGAATTAATATTTGGAAAAAACTGTATTAACATCAAATGCCATCCAATACAAGTTGAAAAAAGTTCACTTGAACTTGAGTGGATGAATAAAAAGTATTTTATTTACGACTGAAAATTTGAACA
>JAOUZG010040121.1:1024212-1038336 GCA_026289955.1 Argiope argentata
ATTTATAAAGGATTCACATATGAGCTTTCATAATTTATAAAGGATTCACATATGAGCTTTCATAATTTATAAAGGATTCGCATATGAGCTTTCATAATTTATAAAGGATTCGCATATGAATCTTCATAATTTATAAAGGTTCATATGCGAATCGCAACTTTCAACTTTATTAGAACTTTTTTAGATTTATTCTAATTTTTTATTAATTATTTTAATAAGTAATTTTGTTATAATTAAATCATAAAATAATTTACTTTTCACTTTTTTGACAATAAATAAAAAGGAAGTTGTATCCAAAATACTGGAGTTTATTTAATCAAATAATTATAAATGAAAATTCGTTCAGAAATAAGTATTGATTTTTTCATACCACTCATTGAAAAAAAATAATGCCGCGTCTGTAGACATTAATCACCAAAGTCTACAGAAAATGACCTTTCAGGTATTGCTGCTAAAGATTTTCTACGTTTTCGGTAAAAACACAACAATCCCATGATTCACAGAGGGGATCGATTTAAGACTATCTCCAGCTGAGCGTGAATCATCATTTGCAGGTTCAGTTGATGTAAACTTTGCTAGCCGCTGAGTCACTCTCAAGGAAAGAGACATCGCGTTTATAAAAACAATAGAACCACAACCATTCCTGTGTCAAAGGACAACAAACTGAGGACAATAAGGTCTTAGTGACGGTCGTATATATGGCAGCAGTGATTCGATCACAGTCCAGGAAATACTAAAATAAAAAAGAGCTCAGTTCAGGAAGCTAATTCTTTATTTGTGGCTCCTTTTTCTTTCTTTTCTTTTTTTATCTTTTTCTTTTCTATGGTTGGTAGTCTGATCTATTAGCCTTTTATTTCACCAAAAAAAGTTTTGGATCTAACCTAATTTAAGATCAATACAAAAAAGGAAGTACTGGAGTCGAGCAGGGAAAAGTTTTGGCGGAAACAAAAATAAATTAGTTCATACAGTTTTGTCAAAAACCGTTGCTGATCAAACAATATTTATTGTGCTCTCTCTTTCCGAAAGGCTTTTGACTTTTATAAGCTAAAGTGAATTTATGATTGCGGGCAGCTGTATTTTATAATATTTATGCTTTCAATATGCAAATTGCGCAGTATTTCTCATGATACAAAATAGTAAAAATGAAAGACTTTATTTTTGAAATATTTCTAGTTTTTCCGAACTCAGCAAAATACAACGATCAACGTATTTTGATTATGCAACGCTAATTTTAAAGTCAAAGTACTTATTTCGCCTTTTAAACGTTAATTTTCTATTTCCTTTTAATTTAATTTTCAAATTTTTTATAAATTTTACCAAACATTACAGAGATGTAGACGTTAAATGAAATTATACTCTTACAGAAAATGAATTATAAATGATGAATTAGATTTCATAAACCCGAATTTTAAAGTTTCTGTAGTTTTAGGATGTGTTAGATATAAAAATACTTGTGACATTAGAGAAATGGATAAGAGAAGCTAGTCATTGTTATGGGGCTTTCATGAAGTATTTTCTTGAAGAATATATTTCAGTATCAGGTATGCATAACAAAACTAATTAAATTTGTCATTATTAATATTATCAAAAAAAATTTTTAAAAAAGTATTTGACTTTGGGAAAAGTTGTTGACTCTTTTTAGTCATTCTTTATGGCTGTTTGATCCTAGTTTCTTAAATTTTAATCGACTGAATTCCCAGTTAAAAATTTATTAGTGCTAGCGGTTGTTCATTTCACAGAGTTAAGCTAACATTTATTTTTAACAATTAACACTGTCAACTCTACTGATGTTGTGCATGATGCACCAACAAATTCACAATTGTACTAATCATTTATTTTGTAACAGTTCACTATTAATGTTATTAATATGTTACAATAAATATCTAAATCAATCCAGAATCAGTCTTCTCTATGAAGGAGCCAGACTACAAAAAATCTTATGGGGCTCTAAATTTTTTGTAAAGTTAAAAAAAAAATTACAGTAAATAAATTTCAACATTTCTATTTCGTGCTTATTTAATGCTTTATTTGGTTTTTACTATTAATTACTAAAGGATAATTCCCGTTTTTTGCAATTTCTTTTTCTATGTTTAGTATAACAAGTGTATTTAAGCGTTCTGCACACATAATTGACCGAAGACAACATTCTTAACAAAAACATTTTGGTGTCTGATTTTAACAAATGTTTGTTTATTTGTATTGGTTATTATTTTAAATGTACTGGTTATTATTTTAATTCATGTGTTGGTTATTATTATTTATGTATTGTTATCAGTTATAATACTTTGCCATAAACCTGAATCTCTCGTATTCACTTGATCATATTAGTTAGTATCATTAAACATACGGGTCTTCAAACAATTTGAGTTTACACATTTCCATTGTAAGTTTGTATAATTTGTGTAAAACTTTCATCTTCAGTTTAAGCTTGAATTGTGTCTTCTGAAATCTAAGCAATTTATTACCAGAATTACTTCATAAGCAAGAAAACATCTGCTTTTGACTTCTTGAAATTTAGTTTTTCTTCTTTTTTCTTTTCTGTGAATTTTCTTTTCCGACACCAAGAGAAATATTTCTTTAGCATAGACATGATTAGATTGAACAATATTAATCATTTTATAGCATGAATTATTAAAGTATTGTATACAATTTAATCTAGTAGGGGAAGTAAATTATAATAAATCTATTTACTTTATGTTCAAAATATGTAACACACTTGCACTAAATTGTAATACATGCTGTAAACTTCGTCTATTTCCAAACCTATCACTTGTTCCGGTTAAATTTACTCCTCTATTCTTTCCATTCCACTATTGACCAGAACATTATTATAGTTCTTAATCATGTTGGGGCGCCTACAATAGCGGGGCATCCGCCTCAACCCCAGATGGCCACCATTGAATCAATCCATATCAATCAATGTATGAATATATTAATGGCTACCATTAACATTCCCAGTAATTTATCGTACAAAACACAAGCTTCAAACATTCCTTTATATTCCAGAAACAAACACAAATTTTGCGAAAAATAAGCCTTTTATTTATTTTTTCTTTCAAAGCGAATGAAACAATATTTTGTTTGTTCTTCTGATCACTCACTATAAGAGAAACAATCAAGCATATTCATCCAACTAATAAACAATTTTAGTTGATTTAGTTCCATTTAAGAGTTTATAATTGCTCACAGCTGTTATTTTCACAAAATCAAATTAACATTTATTTTTTTTTACTTTTGACACTCTTAACACTATCGATATTGTTCATGATAGACCAACAAATTCACAATGATTGTACTGATGATATCGACAGAATCATGGTGACTATGAATATGATGATGATATCGCAATAAATATCTGATTCAACCCATATTAATTAATACCTGAGTATATTAATGGCTGTTAAAAGCATGTTTTGGAATTTATCTTATAAAACAAATTATTCTAAAATTCCAGAGACAAGCACAAATTTTGCAAAAAAATAAACCACTTGTTTTGTTTTCTTTTCCATTTACTACAAATGGAACAAACAAACTATTGTTTGTTATTCCAATCACTCACTAAAAGAGGAACAATCAAGCACGGTCATTCAGCTAATGTACAAACAATAATTGTTAAGCAGTACGTTCCAACCGGTTTCAACGTACAGAGAAATGCTTTGTGTGTAATTAATGAATACCCCGGAAGATGCATCTCATGTATTGCGATCTACCATGGTTTTAGCATAGCTTCTTTAATGAATAAGAAAATATGCGTTCCAATTAACCTCATCTTCCCTGCCTAAAAATCACTCACCTGTGTAAATCGTGGCTGCATGGTGTGTTTTAGCCACTGGATGAGTAGTCTTGTCCTGCTCCCTTTATCTACAATTCAGTAACTCAATTAAATATGAGAAAAAACTGAATTTTATCTCTTTTGATATCTTTTTGATTGGGAAATATTCCCAGGTCTAGATTTTTTTTCTTTTTGAAATGTTCGATTAAAAGTTGTAAATCAATAAAAAATTAGAAGCTGTAAATCAATAAAAAATTAGAAGCTGTAAATCAATAAAGATTAAAAGTTGTAAATCAATAAAGATTAAAAGTTGTAAATCAATGAAGATTAAAAGCTGTAAATCAACGAAGACTAAAATTTGTAAATCAACAAAAATTAAAAGTTGTAAAATCAATAAAAATTAAAAGTTGTAAAATCAATAAAAAAAATGTTGGCAGGAAAATTTGGTAAAATGAATAAGGTGGATAAATTTAGTCATTTTTACTTTCTCGTATATGAAGTATATAAATAGAAGGGATTGTGATAATCATAGCATACGAATTCCAAATTTTGGAGCTCTGAAACGTGCAGATTTGCCATCAATCCGAAAAATACATTTTTGGGATTTTGTCCCTAACTATCTGAGAACACGATCATTCAAAAATGCTTTGAGTTAGAAGGATGGAATTTGGTTATAGACTTTATATCACATTTATAGAACTATTAAATTTTGAATGCAATTCATTCGGTGGAAATATAATGCCTGACTCTCTGAATACAACTGAATACGATGGTATAAAAAGTAAAAGGCTAGATAGATAACATTTGGTACAGAGGTTAGGCATCTAAAATGTAGCTCTTTATCAAAGTTTGAACCAATTATGTTAAAGAGTTGATCGTCTGTAGATCTGTATTTTCTTATGCATGCGCATGCAAATTCAGTTATTCATATTTAATATATAATCTTATGACTATAATTGTATGTTGAAGTTTGGCATGTACACTAATCGCTTATCACCGATTAAGATCAGAAGATATATTTAATAAAAATGTCAGATTCAGGTCACAAATCAATATTTAGTAATTATTCTTCGTCTCTGCCATGCAAGGTCTTCTCGACTTCATCTTAGATTCGCAATTTTGAGCAGGGAGGAGGGTAGGGGGTACCTTTATTAGATAGTATATGAGAAATATTTGAGTAGACGAATTCCGTGGGGGGAGATAATATCAGAAGATAGATTTAATAAAAATGTCATATTCAGGCCACAATTAAATATTTAGTAATTATTCTTCTTATATGCCATGTAAGGTGTTATCGACTTCATCTTAGGTTTGCAATTTTATGTAGGGAGGAAGGGGGTACCTTTATTAGATAGTATGCGAGAAAATTTTGAGAAGACCAATTCAGTGGGTTTCTTTTGTTTTTAGGAATGATATATGCAGAAAATTTATTTAAAAGGTTCTTAATTTCTATGACTTCACTAAAAGAAAAAGTGAATTATACTTAGTTGACTTCGTTAAATTCTCTCATCAACTTAGATTCATTAGCACCCTAGTTGTGGTCTGTCTTGTGTTATTTCAAAATTTTCTTGAACATTTAAGGTAAATTTTAATTTAGCTACTTAAAAGTAGAATTATTTTCTTTTGTTTAGTTTGTCTTTTGATATTTTTAAAAAGAAAGTAATGGAATAAACCATAAAAGGAAGTAACCGAAATATCAATCTGACAATTCGAACTGTGTTATTTTAAACTTTTCTATCTTAAGTGATAAAATTTTAATACATCCATTTAATACTTTGGAGTCAACTAACATCATTTGAAAAAATATTTAATTAGGCAGCTCTAAATCTTCTATCAGGGATTAATTATATAACAGGCAAAGTAGGCAATTGCCTAGGTGCTCAACAACTTCAGGGAGCCCCAAACCTTAACATTATTATTATTATTTATTTTGTGATATTTTGTATCTTATGCCTATGTTTTTATTTAACAATAGAGGCTTGAAAATTTGTTCAAATTAAAATCAAATATTGTGGAACTTTATTATAGTAACATTCGAAATTATAGCTATTTAAATTTTTTGTCTTGTGTTATTTTATAATTCTAAAAGAAGTGGAACTTTACAATTAAAAAAAATATCCCTCCCTAATGTTAAATATTATTTAGATAGCGATTAGAGGAATTTTGTATTTTTGTTAATTATTTTGTTTAAAATCGCTTTTATGCTTCAATCATGCATTATTATATACGATAAAATGAAACCAACTTTTTAGAAAGCGATTTGCAATTAAACGTTTTCTTATTTCAATATATCCAAATTTGCTACAGAAAATTATTTTTATAAAGGTTAAATTAAAATAGGTAAAAAATACTAGATTTTGAAAGTTTGGAAGATAAGAAGCGTCCCGAGATTTATTTTGTCCCTAGATGATTTTAGGCCCCAAGAAGATTTAATTCAACCCTGTCACAAATAGATATAATAGAGAATAGATCATTTAGATAGGTAGAACTTCCGAATCACTTGGGTGAATTTTGGCGGCAAACTTCTTAAATAATCAGTCAAATATTTTTTTGTGTTTGTCAATTATATCAAAGGCATTAATTAAAACTTTGATTTAGAAACTTGAAGCGGTATCTAAAACGTGACGCCAAATTTCTTTCAAAAGTAAGAAGAAAATGATTGATATACCGGATCTGAGTCAGAGTTCAATCAATAATTTTAAATTTGAAACTTAAAGTTCGTTTGACATTTCACTAACGAATTATATTTTCTCTTACGATAAAAATGAATAAATATCTTTCAAGTAAGATTGATAAAAAAAAATATTATTTGTAATAATTTTGATTTTATTAAAAATTTACACTATTCTCTAGATATCTTCCTATAATTTCTTGTCGTTTTAATCAAAAGATTTCTTATGTCTAAGCCATTCAATTTGCTTTATTAAATTATTAATTCGTCTAATTTAAAGCTATGAAATTACATTGATGAATAATTGTTGACAATTCTGCTGATAGATGGCAGCACGACTAGAACTGAAAAAATGTCACCGTGAGCGAACGATGACAGGAAGTTCTGATGTCATTATTTCTACAGAACATGTGACATTTAACAGATTTGACAGGAGTGTTTCGAGTGCGTTTTTTCAGATTTAAAAGACGTCCCGGATTAAAAGGAGTAAAGTCCTGAATTTGGATTTTTGATCCCGAATTTTTTGAAATATGTATTTTAAGGGGAAAAAATGCATAATAAGAATTTTGATTAAATAAAAAAAAATTATGAAGTAGTTAAAAATAACAAATGAAGAATAAAAGTAAAATAGAAAGGAACTAACTTTATCTACTTTTGATACAAAAATAACATAACCTGACTTCGAGGATTAACCAATAGAGTGTCGATTTCTAACTGCCATTGAAATTGTTTAAAAATTTGATATTCATTACTTCAGAATTTGATCAAAAGAGTAAAACCTCATAACTCTAAATATTAGTATGCTGTGAATATTTTAATAATTACGATTAATAGAATGAATGGACAGTATAAAAATTTAGATTATCATATTTTTTATGAATTATAGTATTTTTTTATTGGAAGTCTATGCTATCTCTAAACCGTTAAAAGTTAGCTGTTAGATCAAGAATGAGTATCTTTTACACTACATAGAATTATTTTGCCGTGATTTTAAGCAATACAAATATAAATGATTTTTTTAAAAAAATGAGATCTTGAACTGTTAACCCGTCAAAAATAGGAAAATGAAGCTTGGGAATATTGATTTTAATTTATCGTTTTTTTTTAAATTTCTGATTAATGATTAGAAATAAATTTAAGTAAATATTTGCGGACTATTTCTGATACTTCATCCGGTATTTAATGGATGATGATTTAAATGATTAAAAATTCCCACAGATCGCGTAATCGAACTTCCGTCAACATTCAGTGAAGTGATTCTGCTTTTAAAAATTATGTTTTATAAACTCCTGGTAAATCAATTTCATCAATGTAAGCGTTAAATTCTAAGCAATGTAAATGATAAATAAAATGGAACTCATGAAAGCTAAATATTATTTACTTACTGTCACATATCAGGGCACACCATTTGACATACATTTTATTAAATAACAAACATTTTATTAGTTATTGGTTAACTTTTTTTATATTAGAAGGAATTGTGATCGATCGTATTTTGTTTATTTCCTTTTCCTTCATGGTATTAAAAAATATTATTATGACCTCTTTTAATTTCAGAAACAGTAAATAGAAAACAGAATGCTCGATAAAACATTTTCTCAATTCAAAAGGGGAAAAAAGCATCAATAAAACATTTTCTCAGTTCAAAAGGGAAAAAAAGCATCAATTAAAAGGCCAAACGATTATTACGCCAAAAGACTTCAACTAATGGCTCAGCCGATTTTGTTTGTTTGAGTCAACTTCCTAAATGACCAAGTTTTTCTAGATCACATTTTTTTTCCGAAACAATTTTTTTTATGAGAAATTTTTCCTTATCAACGTATTTATAGAAAGTTCAAGCGGAAGACCTTGTGATAAATGTCCAGGCTTATGTTTTCTTTGTTTTTAAGCTATCGAAAATATAAGAAAGGATAGGATCGAAACAGTAAAATAGTTTTAATTGTATTAGAATCGATTTATTAAACCTTGAAATTCAACGGATAAAAGATCAATTCTATTGAAATAATAGTGTGTGTGTGTGTGCATATTTTGGAAGATGCATGGACGTAAAGAGGAAACATGAAATTTAAACTCCATTTATTTCATCTCCGGAGGCATATTATGAACAAGGAAGAAGCAAGCCGGCATCCTGGCATAGGGGTAGCGCGTCTTCCTCGTGATCTGGAAGTCCCGGGTTCAAATCCCTGTTCGGGCATAGTTCTTCTTTGTTCTATTTTCAAGGTGCGTGAATATTCCCCCTGTAAAAAGGGGCTGTGCATGTGGTTGTGATGAGTGAGTAGTTAAGTGGTACTCTAGGCCCAACTTCAAACAAGAGGCGCTCATTTTCGCTTAAAATCGTCGATGCACGAGATACGAGTCTTCATCGCGATACAAGAGCAAAAAAGGTGGAAGATTTTTCCCTTCACCGTTTTTACTATTTGATATGGATTTCTTTGATGCGTGTAGATTTAGGATAGAGAAATTTAGTTATCTTTGAAAAAAATATTGAAAGCATTTAGGATTTTTACCTCTTCGTTCAGAAAGTATGAGAATTTGCTGAGACTAGCAGTTTTATAGAGCACATGTTAAATTAATCACATGAAAAAAAGGAATTGAATAAAAAAAATATAATATTTTCAAATGTAATTAATATGAGCTAAATTGAGATAAAAAGTAGTAAATTAATTAGAATTTCAAAGTGAATTAAGAGATATTATTATAAATAAATGAAAAGTAAAAGAGACACCTTGATATCTATACAGTATTTCTTATTACATAATTTTGACAACCATTTGAAATTCATTTTTCATACTGCGTTAAATAATAATTCGAAAGATTTTTTTTAAATTTAAAATTAGAAATAGAAATAGAAATAAAACGGACTGGCAAAGGGTCTTAGTTTTTTTTAAAGAGATTTGGATGTTCTAGAAAATAACAATAAATTTTGCTTTCCTTTTTAATTTAAAAACTGATTATCTCCAGAATCATCTGCTTTTTTTAAACTTTAATCGAAGTGGTAAGACTTCCGAATTAACTAGTGAGATATGTACTCTTTATTGAGTTCAATGAATCAAATCACTTTTCTTCACTAATATTATAGCTTCAGAAGAAACAAAATAAGAAACCAATCAACATTTCCTTCAAAGGGTCTGAAAAACATTTTTGATGACGAATTTTAAATAAATGTAAGAAATGGTTATTACATTTTTCTCAAATCAATATTCCAACGAATGTCTTCAGTTTTCTTAGTTTCCTTTAATAAGTTAATTTTCTTAAGATTTTTCTTGATCCCAAATACACTAACACAGCGGGTTACTTATTTGTTTAGGTTGTAAATTCTGGTTCTGGCAATGACGCTCGAAATGAATTTAATTAATCAGTTTGAATATATTCACAATTGATTATATGGAAATATTAAAGACAATTGAACCATCTATGAATGAAGAACCAATTAAATTTAATTTTAAAATCTTTGGTATATTCCTCACTTCAATTTATAATTGTGTTTTGAAAGAACATGCAATTAACAGGAGTTGATTTTTCTCCAAGAATAAAGCATTTTTAAACAATTATTATTATGGTAGCATATATTTGTAACATGTCCTTGTATATTTTTATATTGTCTGTTATTTTATTAAAACTTTTATTTAAAAAATTGAAAATTACGAAAACTTCTATACTTAATTATGAGAAAAGTATTTGAAACTGTCACATAATTGCATATCTGACGGCTTAAAATGTGGTTTAAATTTACTCAAAAAATACATTTACACATCAAATTTACACGCGATTATTATTGAAGTATTAATGTTACAAAGAATAAATTAGTGCCATTATTGCCTTAAATATTATTACTTCATGAAGTAGGTTTTTCATCATTAAACAAAATTTCGTTGATGAAGATTTTATTAATGAAATAATAATGAAAAATTACAGAAAATCGAATTTATTACAGTCATTGAATGATGTGAAACATTTACTCAATATAATATTCTTAATTAATATGTTTATTAATAATATTGAAGAATAAAACGAAATTGTTCTGAATTAGTCATGGAGTCAGCAATTCTATTTTGTTGCTGTCATTAGTGACTTACCATGGACAAGCTTCGCCGAGGCATCTACGAGGTTTAAGCCGAAAGAAGCGCATCTTGTTTTGAAGTAGCGTCATCTAGGGCCAAGAGTACGATTTAGCTACTCACTCATCACAGTAGCTTTCACAGCCCCTTTTTACAGGGGGCCACATACACACACCTTACAGATAGAACACAGAACAATCATGCCTGAACCTTCTCAATTTAAATATTAGCTATAATTGCTTCGACTATAAAATTATTTACTAAAAACATGCTTTAAACCTAAAAATATATTGAATATGGGAAAATAAGCCAAATCATTCTACCTTAAATATAAACAATAGAAAAAAAGCCAAGATCAAATAATAGTAATAAAAATGAAAGCGATTTGAATATCAATTAAATCAATGGAAATGCTGTTGTAAAATATAATTAAAAACCTCTTTATCTCTTAATCTATAGATTAAATAATTTATTAGTTAATTGTGTCTGATAAATTGTTTAATCTATAGATTAAAAATTTGGCATTTAAATTAGTACAGTTGAGAAGATAATTGTTTGAATTTATGTAAAATTGGTTTTTCTGCTACATTATTTATGGATGATATTATTCGATTTATTTTCTCGAATTAAAAATCTCGCTTAATTTTTAATTCATTAAAATTACAAAAATTGCGCCGTGATACAAATCCCCACCCTTCAAGAAACCTGTTTTATGTTCGGTAACTCTTAAGTTATATGGTCTACTGTGTAAAACAGCAATGTCAGCATGCATTCTTTTTAATTGTTGGAAAATATTCACAGAAAATTTAAAACATTAGAACAGGGAAAATTAAAAATTGTCAATAATGTCAAATTTATTTATATAAAAAGAAGTCTCAATATTACTTTCATTAGAAAATTATTTCAATGTCAATAAATCTTGCAAATCAGCATGCTTTCTTATTTCATTTTTTCTAGTTAAAAAAAGAATTGTTTTTTCACCTGCTAGCTAAAACTAGTTGCGCAACGACCGTCAGTCTTTTAGCGAAAGAAAATCAAAATCAGTTTTTTTTTTATTTATTTTAAAATCGTGCCAGGGTCAAACTTCCCTTTATTGCTTTCTATTTCTTCATCAGCACACTTTGAGAAAGGCTTCAAATTTAATTACATCAGTTTTCTAGAACGTAAACTCTATCATTGTATTAAATTACATCAATATTGTCTTGTTTTGAGACTTCAAGGAAAGCTTGGTGAAAACTGCTTTTTTTTATCCGTAATAAAATGGATTAATGTATTTCTTTTTCTTTGTTTCTTGGACAAAAACAATTCAATTGCAAGTCTTCAACAAAACAAATGAAAATTTCGAGGTGTCTAGACAAGAAATAAAATCTAAACAACGTTTAAAGACAAGAAAGAAAAGCAAGCAACGCCTAAGGATGGAATAAGAAATATTTGAAAATTAAATTTCCTTTAGAAAAGACATATATATCTTAAAATTTCCTTTTTTTTAATAACAACATCATTCCGAAAGTAGTCTAGTTGTTTAAGACATGATATGTTGTAATCAGATGTTAAAAAATTATGGATTCCATTATTTAGTTACACTTTTGAAATTAATTATTCAAGAAAAAGTAGTCTTGCAGGAAATTTTGCAAATAATTACCAGTTAATTTCGGATAAGCTGCTTTAACTTCCAATTAAATTTAAAATTTGGCCCAGTTTCCTCTGAAAGTCCTTCAGAAAGGCAGTCATTTCCCACATGGAGGTGTTCAAAAACTAAAATATATTTCATATGCATATTTATTGGTAAAATTAATCATTCCAAAAGCATTGAAAATGCTGCCGAAATATTGTAACTGTAGATAGCTCTTCAAAAATTTCTGTTTTTCAATTCCTACTATTAGTTCATAATATTACATTATATTATATATATATATATATAATGAAAAACACATTTAAAAGATTTGTTGAGAATAAATAGCAGAGTCGTGGCCGAAATCATGGAGAATACAGGTTGCATTTTTAAGTTCTTTTTATTCCATCATGGGAGCAGGCATTATTTACAAGCGAAGGCGACGTGCACAAGACAGAACGACACAACACAGAACTGACAGAAAAGCTAAGTGTACAAAAAAAGGGGCGGGAAATCATTATCCCTGGTCTTAAATACCAAGACTTTGATAGGGATAAATATTTTTTACAGAGCTTATAAACGTGGATTTCAATGGGGATTTCCATGTTTCACACATAAGAGGTAAGGGAAACACAAGGATCTTTTTAAAAGTATTTTGTTTAGGTAAGCAATTTTCATCTCTTCCCACGGAGTGTGAGAAAGTAACAGGCGTTTAGCTGTTTCAGCAATTTTACACAGCTTCTCTTGAATTAATTAACTAGAGCGAGTGAAATGGATCATGAAATAAGAGAATATTTTAGAATGATATTACTATGGGCTAAATTAAGATAGGGCTTTGGAAATTAATTAGGATTAAAATTAAAAATATCATTACATATATATAATCCTGTTTAAATTTTTAGTGGATATCACTTGATGTTAATACAGTTTTTTAAATTATTAATTTATTAATAAAATTTAATTAATTTGATAATTTAAAATTAATTAAATTAAATTAAATTAATTATTTTTGATAAATTATTTATATTAATTGTAATTATTTAATAAAAAGTAACTAAAGTAAAACAATTTCTTTGTTCATCTAAGTAGGAGTTGACTTTTAAAAAAGTTTGTATTACATGGTATTATTCATTAAAAAATAAAACTTTATCTCATTTTAATGTTCTTTGACTTTAACTGTTTTTCCCCACAGGAAGCTTCTCAGATACGAAGAGAGAAAGCTTCCAATTCATTGGTTTGCTTCTATCTTTTCTGGTAGGCGTATGAATGCCGTGGTTGAGTTATTTCCACTCCAATGACGGGAGGTACCTCCAGATAGAGAGATTTCACTGCGACTAATGATAGGAATTACAACTCAGTTTTAGTTCCAACTACTGTACTGTTAAGATTGTAATCGTTAGGCCGGGATAGTCTGGTTGGTATGACGTTTGATTCTCCTCCCTTGGGCTGCGAGTTCGAACACCATGTGTAGAAAGGAGAATGGAAAATTTCCAGGAAATTCGCTTTCTATTTTGCCGCTTAATATTATTGTTGTGAAATGAAGCGAAATGTAACCGCCACCAGGCGGCGATGTTGTGACGTCAGCCTGCGAGCTGCGTATTTGGGCAGTATGGATTGTGATCTCAACTGAGCTGTACGGTGTAACTATGTCGTCCTTTGTCAATAAACGTTATATGTTTAAAAACCCTTTGAGCTTATTTTGACTGAAGTACCCCGCATTTGGTAGATGCAGACCTGTTTGATTTTGAAAGAGTCTATGTTTAGGTTTGGTTTCCGAACAATTATGTTCCTGTCATATTTATAATATATATTAATCGTAATTATTTAATAAAAAGTAACTAAAATAATTTTTTTCTTTGCTAACCGAACTAGGAATTGATTTTTAAAAATTGTTTTTTATATTATTTGTTTATATTTGGTTCATACGGGAAAAAAACTATATTATATATATTTACGATCACAATTCTTTTATATATATATATATATATATATATATATATATATATATATA
>JAOUZG010040121.1:1042981-1066627 GCA_026289955.1 Argiope argentata
GTGTGTGTGTGTGTGTGTGTGTGTGTGTGTGTGTGTGTGTGTGTGTGACATTATTTGTTGAAAGCAGAAGGTGGTTTCGTAGGCATAGATGATAATTTAAATTTTTTAATTTCGTTTTATTCCGTCATGGGAGGCACACATTATGTACAAGCAGAAGCGACGTGAGCAATGCAGAACGACACAACACGAAATGAGGAAAAGCTAATGAAACTTATTCCGGTGAATATATGCTGTGCGAGTTTAATAAGGATTTTTATAGCATGTCAATCGCATGTAACGGAATCATAGGGATCTCTCAGGGAATGCGTTTCAATGGGCAATATTTTATCCCTTCACTCGGAGTGTGGGAATCTGTCGACTTTTAACCAAATCGGCAATCTTATAAAACTTCCGTTGAATTAACTAACTAGAGCAAGTGAAACGTATCAAGAAATAAGAGAATATTTTAGAATGAAGTTTAGAAGAAGTTTTATCTGAGGAATCATTGCTGTAGGTAGTCTCCCTATAGGGATGTACTTAATAATTAGTACTGGTATGATAAAATATTGTGGGAGTTGCATTTAAAAACATTTTTGAAATCTTTATTATCAATTTCATGCCGAAATTATAATCAGTTTGAAGACAGAAAAATTATTTACCTAATATAAAGGAATACTAATTTAATTAAATAATCTTTGTAATCTTAAAAGTTTTGGCTGTTTCATAAATAAAAAAATATATATATAAGAAAAAAATGATGTTTTTTTTTGTTTTACTTAAAGCACAATTTTGGAATTGATTCTCTTTCTTAAAACTCTTTATTTAATTCCGCTCCCCCCTTTTTTTAGCTATGACCACAAATACACATTTGCCAACTAACAATCTCGTCAACCTGATAAGCTATTTTTCACACAAACAGGTGTGACCTAAAGTAAGCTTGTCTTCTTTTAAACATATAGGAAGTGAGGTGCTCCGGATGTCTTTTAGTTAGAAAGGTTTTCTATTCATTTTCTTGTCAAAAGCATGTTCTCTTTTGAAAATGAATGAAACAGTCTCGACATTCTGCCAATCATACGTCACTAGTTATACTAATTATAAATAAACTAATACAGAAAATGATTTTTATCATGCTTCAGAAAACACCAAAGAACATTTACAGACAAAAATATATTTTATATTACTTTCATATGAATAGGACTCAATTACTAACTGACAATGGTTGAAAAGATTTGAAATATATTACTGAAAATATAATAGTTGCTTACTTGATAAATTATTATTACTTTATAAATTATCATTAAAAGCAAATAATATGTTATAAGCAACTATCTGTAAGCGTCCAATTAGAAATTTCTTTTAAAATTGATCAAATTGAATTTCAAATCAAATTCACTTTCAATTTTACTTTTCATTTTCATTTTCATTTATTCCTGAAAAAAATGTGAAATCTTAAATTATTCTTGCTGTAAGAAAATCAAAAAATTCGAAAAAAGAAGAAAATTCACATTTTTTTATGAAACTTTAATTAAAATTATAAAAACCCATTTAGAAAAGCAAGATTTATTAATTTTTTAAAAAATGTTTTTTTTTTTGCCTTAAAAAATGCATCTCCTTATTTTCATAACAAATATTTTGCTCCTACAAAAAAGTAGAAAAAAAATTTAAAATTGATGCATTCTTTTATTTTCATGACAAATATTTTGCATCTACCATAAAGTAGAGAAATAAATTTAAAATTAATGTATCCTTTTATTTTCGTGACAAATATTTTGCATCTAACAAAGTTAAAAATTAATTAAAAATTAATACATTGCTTTATTTTCATGACAAATATTTTGCATCTACCATAAAGTAGAAAAATAAATTAAAAGTTAATACATCCTTTTATTTTTATGGCAAATATTTTGCATCTACCGTAAAGTATAGATTAAATTAAAGCATTCATTAATTTCATATAAAAACAATTTCAACTCAAAATTGTTGTTGGAATATATCATATTGAAATTATTTAAATTAATATAAAACAATACAAATATATAAAATAATCCCCTAAGAAAACTTTCGAGATTTAACATCATTTTTCAAGATCCCCCTTAGGGCTTTATACACAATCTAAGAAGCCGTGAACTAAAGTTATCAAAAGCCCCGGATTAATCAGGACACTCCAGAATTTAATTTATTTGTCTGAGATTTCACCTCAGACGACCAAATCCTTTTCCTGGATTCGTCCCAAAGTTTAAATAAATGGCCTGAATTGTCTCCGGTATCATTAATAAAGGTTGTATTCGTTTTTAAAAAGATGAAGTAAGTTAATTTTTGTGAATTTTTAAAGCATCAAACTAAAGTATGTCAAAGTCATGCATAAGTCGGGGCACTTCTGAATGAAAGCGTGTTAGTTAAAGTTCTTGAATTTTCTGATGGCCCGCATTTCCATGCAAAACACTCGCAGAACAGAAAATTTTTTAAAAATCGAAAAAAGTAGCAACCAATGACAATGTGTTAAATTAAATGTATTTCTATTTCACGCACGAGGATGACTCATTCACCTTTAAATAATGCAATAATAAATAAAATGATGTTATTTGTGCTTCCTATTTTAACATCATTATTTTCTAAATTTAATTTTACAGTTTTATGTTTATAAAAGCGAAAATGGCGCTTTAATAATCACTGTTGTAAATTAGTTTCAATTAACATTTAGCTCCATGCAGTATATAGATATTAATAAACGGAAAATATCAGAATCATTCAATAACAAGATACATACTAAAAAATTTTGAATTGTTCTAATGAAAGAAAAGCAGAACATTATTAATAATTATTTTATGTTTCATGATCTCTCTTTAAATAGTGCAGTAACACCTAAAAAACGACTTTTTCGGCTTTTATCATCCTAACAACTTTTTTTATATAAATTTTTTGGTTTAAAAAAGTCGTAGAAACAAGAGACGTCGATAATAATACAAAAATAATGAAAACACGTTTGAAAAATTAATTTATCATAATTAGTAGAAAATAATTTTTTATATTAAAAAAATCTGAGTAAACACAGAATATATTAATATTTGAAAACAATACTATGAGGAAATAAAACCTCAAATCATCATCCTATAAATTCTGAATCTTAAATATTTTTTAAATATTTAAATCTGTTATAAAGGTACTTGAAATTTAAATTGACCGAGAGTGTTTCTATTAGAACCTCACGTTTTTAAAATTTATCTTTTTTTTATCTTCCTTTTTTTGAAAAATTATTTCTTAGTTTTTTTAAAAAAATATTTTCTATTTTTTTAAAATGCTGATAAAAGAACATATCTCGTTTCCCTTTTTTTATTGAAAAATTATTTCTTAGTTTAAAAAAATATTTTCTACTTTTCAAAATACTGATAAAAGAACATTTCTCGTGTAATTAATATGTATTTTTCAAGTGTAGGTAGATAAAAAGGAAAGAGATAACAGGCATTCCAATATGTTTCTTCACTATCACTTTCACTTCGATAAAGGAAAGTGTTTCATTAACAACAACAAGGGAGCGCCTTGGGTGAAGAACGATCTGGTTTCTTCAAAACCAGGATGTTGAGAAAATTGCGTTTAGTAAGAGATTGAAGCATCAGCCAATATCAACCATCCATTACCTTCAATACTAACTCTGGAAATGACCTAAATACCGTTATGGTAAAAATAAAAATCCACATTTTTTTGTCTATATAAAAAAGGAGACTTTCCTTGTTGATATACGAACAAGGAAACAAAAGGCCTTTTATTTTTTTATGGATATGTATGTGTGTGATCTGCTTTATTCAACTATAACGAAGATATTTTATACAATTCAAATCCAAATGATAGAAAAAATAAATTGAGCTACGAAAAATCAAATAAAGCGTTCCAAAATCCCAAATGTTCTATGAAAAAATCGTTTGAGTGAACAATAAGTGATTTATCAAATGAGTAAATGGCTGATTTCCGCATCCCGACAAAGAAGAACGTTTGATGGCCCAGTTCAAATGTGCGCCATATGTTTTCGATCACACATTGTTTCCAAGCAGGTGGCTCGTAGTAAAATAAACATGACGTCACAGATTTTCTGCAATAGAAGCAAAAATTGGGAATATTTATATAAATAGTTCTCGTATGCTGCTTTTAAAAAAATGTCATTCAGTTATGAAATTTGTCAAGCATGAACACATAGTTTTTATAATCAGGCGAAGTTTTGTTTAAATGTTATCTCGACTGCGTACCTTTGAAATTCAAATGTAAATCTCAATTTTACTATAAATTATTGTCAAAACTATGAAGCAAAACGAATTTAACGGGAAATGAATCCACTGAAAAAGCTTTAAAGGGGTTCTGGAAGAAGGGGTACATTATTTCAAGAGACTCAGTATAGTTGTATAGATATGGATTATTAGAAAGCTGCTCCTGAATAAGAAATGTTAGTTTCATTAGATCTTAAATGCTTACTAAAATATAAAAATGCGCTTTTGTAAAACCAAAACTCTTCATTCAGATCTGATTTGAATTACTTAATTCTAGCCAAAGGAATTATGCCTTTAAAATAATTGTTTTTTCACTCAGTGTCCTCATTAAGTGATGGCCTCTTTCTTTAAGTGATGGCCTCTTCCTTGTTTTATTGGAAGATGAGGAGGAAAGGAGTTATTGACCACTTAGTGGCCAACTACTTCGAAGAGAATATCAGCTTGACAAATCAGTCAATGTTCGGATGGACAATGCTCATGTTAGCAATCGGCCACAACAAATCCTGTTGATACTGCTACATTCAGTGGTGGTTGGTGATTAGCTGTACTCAAGAAGAAGTGTCCTCATTGTAGCCAGCGAAACGAGTAGGGCTTCTGTTACTAACCTGTAAGGATTGCTATTGAAAGCGATCCTTTCAGGCGATCGTTAACAAATAAGGGACTGAGCCCCTAGTTTTATTTATTAGATTAATACCAAATTTTGTAGTTGCAAAGTGCTGCTACAGATGAACAGTGGTCAGTTGAGTAGAAAAAAAGCTAATTTTACATTGTCTCAAAATAATAATCATTTATTAATTTATTTCAACCTTTCATCCCTTCAGTGGGCCGATCAACTGAGGACCAAGCATGCTTTGAAATCCAAGCATTGAGGGATCTGCATTAGGCTGGCTACCTAAACGGGATATATGCCTTGCACCATAGAGCCCTCGGTCATGAAAGCAGATAGGAAAACATGAGCTGTGTCCTCATTGTAGAGGCACATGAGCTATGTCCTCATTTAGCAGAGCCCCACATGAGCTGTCATGCCACACAGTTTAAGTTTAATTAATTTATTTGTTTGAACATATGAAAAATTTGTTACTAGTCCCACTCTGGGAAAACTATTCAGCAAAGAGTATGGGAAAATGTGACATCAATGATCACTGTGCCCCGAAGTACCTCTATATTACCTAACATTCAACAATTACTTGAATGAGGGTAAGTTACCATCCATAAAATTGCTGGTGAGAATGTTGGTACACTTTGTACCTCTCTTGGATGAAACCAGATTCCTGCGTTGCTAAAGATCTCGGCCAATGAAAGACGTGAATAATTTGACTATGAGGTCTGTGTTGGCAATTTGTTGCTAAATTATGAGTAAAGCCGCCTAATTTTAAATAATAATATTTACGTACTCGGCTATACCTCAAACACCATTGCCACATTCCGAAAAAGCTTCTCCTACGACCATGTTATAAAATTATAGCAGCTTTTCTTGATTGTCTGATAGTGAAGATTGAATCCTGGGTGAAATGACTTGAAGGCACAGGTTGTCTTTTATGTGGTTTATACGTAACATCAACAACAAAAGGTACATGATTACGCCATAGTGTAGAGGCCTAAAGAACTATACATAAGATTTTCGGAAGAGAGATCCCACTACCCCTAATCCCCGAGTCAAGTTCACTTCCACTGGAAAAAAATATGCGAACATCAACAGTGAGATCGCATGGTGTTTACATGATTAGCAACTAGATTCGCCCAAGAAGACCACGTAGTTAATTGAATTCTTAACAAACCATGCTAAGCTTAAATCAACTAATCCGAAGGAGAGGACATGAAAAATAATTAAAATATTTAAAAATTTGCTAAAAATAAAAATATTCATTTTCTGATGACCAGAACAAACAAATATCTCTGTTTAAGAGGTGGATCAATTTTTTTTTTAATTCTGAGTATTTATATCATTTGTCATGCGCAAAAAATGTTTCAGAAAATCCTTTGATTTGTAATGCCATCTTAATCTTTAAGATTTCGATTTTTTTTAAAAAAACAGTTCTTAAAAGTGATATTACAAAAATTGGACATATGTGACAAAATTGTAATAAATAAAGAATGTCATAAAAACGAACTTAAGTAGGATATTACAAATTCCTAACCAAGTTTTCTTCTCTGCTAAACAAAAAGAAAGGGCGTGGCGGATATGAAAACGAAGCTTCCTACAAATGTTGTTATTTGTAAAGAGAAACGCCTTTCTCTGATAGCTGCTGGCTGTAATCGGAAGTTATAAATCTAAGTTTCAACCACGACTGTTTCAAATGTTCTTAGATATCGTGTTCATTTGTCATAAAGCAAAGTCATAATAAAATATGTTTTCTGCCTTCAAGGTAATTCCAGAATAACTGGAATAAATTTAAAAGAATATAAAGAGAACTAAAGTAAGTACACTTCATAATAAAGAAGTAGACGGAAACGCTGCATTATTTTGGCAACGAAAACTATCATGAATTAAATTACTATGCTTCGCTAGTGATAATAGTCATTCTCCTACCAGGTTTCGCTGCTATGCTTCGTTGCATGATTCGGATATATATATGGAGCATGTAACATATCCTACAAAAATTTGCTCTATGTATGATAATTCAAATGACATATTAGAATGCCTGATCCTACTAAGTAGTAGTTACAATATAAACTCAAAAAATGGAGCAATAAGTAGATAATTTTTTAGTGGACATCGTATACCATGCACTATATTGAGAGTAAAGTCAAATTAAAGATGATCATTGTTGTTCTCGTGTCCAGCTTTACAACGGAAGGTGGGGTGCAATAACTTCTGAGGGTAAGTCATATGAAGACACATGAGTGCCATGAAAGCACACGAATTAACCATAGGAACTGAATGACTGAACCGCCATAACAGCAATTAGCGGGAACAGTGGTTGAGTCCTAAGGACCATCACCGGCCACGGTACAACCCTCCCCAAAAGGAAGTACGTCCCGTTATCGATGGGAGGAGTCTAATCTCCACCTATTAGTGTACACGCCGGGTTGGCGAGATCCAATCACCATACCGGAATCATCTCAACCCTAATTACGAGGAGCCCCCCCCCACACAGGGGGAGCTTCTGAGGGTATAGGCCCCTGAATCTCCAAGGGCAGATGTCTGACTTCTAGGTCACACACATCACAAACTCTTTTTACGGGGTGGACTTCATTCATGCATTTTCATTCACTTATCCCCAGATCGTAATTTAGATCTGGAACAGAGAACGGTCATCTCTGATCCAGTACCCCCATTAGTATTACTCTCGATATGGAGGACATTATGACCAAGGCAGATTTAACATACGCCACCACCCCCACACATGGAGAGTCTTCAGCTGGCGGGTTTGAACTTGCAGCAAAAAGGATGCGAATTCAACGCCTTACCAACCAGGATATTCTGGCCTCTAATAAAAGATGCAACTTAGTGGACATATATGAATGTAGATAAAAGTTATGTTCTAAGTATAAGAATATTAAAATGCTTGATCTTATTAACAGATAAGAGTGCCATGCAACTGATAACAGTAATAAGTAACAGAGTAATAAGTAAATGATTTCATCGTATACCATGCTGCATCATGAAAGGAAATTCACGTGAGAGATGGGTGGACTTAGTCTTAGTCTCAACACAACAGCTTAAGTTTGCGTTCTCTCAGGTGAAAACAATAATCACGATCATTAATTCCACTACACAATTGATTGCCGGCTTTCTGGCGCAGAGGTAGCGCGTCTTCCTCATGTTCTGGGAGTCCCGGACTCGAGCCCGGTTCGGGCATGGCTGTTCTTCCATGTGCTATCTGTGAGATGTGTGAATGTGCCCCCCCCACCGTAAAAAGGGGTTGTGCAAGCGAATGTGGTGAGTGTGTATCTAAGTCGTACTCTTGGCCCTAGCTGGCGCTGCTTCAAAAACAATAGACGCTCCTTTCGGCTTAAATCTGCTGCTGTATCAGCGGGGGGCTTGTCCAATATGGAGAGTGCCATAAGTAACAACATACAATCGATTTATTTTTTTCTATTTGCCTTTAAATGAGCAGCAGTTATTTTAAGACCAACTTTTAAATTTATTCATTCAGTGTATCCTCACTAATAAAAAATATATGATTATTAATTTCTCAAATATTTTCAAGTTGTGAAACTGGTCACTGGGAATAAAAAAATTACGAATGTGCTAGGGAATTCTAAAATATTTCCCGATGCTACGAATTTTAGCAGCTGGGCATTGAATTCTTTAAACTGATTCTGGTAGAACTCTGACAAGATGTCTAGCCACTACTCAGCTGTTAAATACATTATACTTAAAATCTAATTATAAGGAGGTAGATCTATTGCCATCCAGCTGCCACTCTGCCATTAGTTATTCCATACTTAGACTAAATATAAAGAGCCCTGTTGAGAAATGTAAAACCAATGATGCTGTATATAAAGTGTCAATGAATATTTACTTTACATTATTGTTACGGGGCATACTTAACATTTGTCACGCTATCTTAAGTATTCAACTTGTAAAATCTGAAGAAGTGAAAAACGTCGGTTAATAACCACAACTGATTTCTTATTATTATTCAATTCCTACTATTGACCCACTTCATCCAATCATGTTCAAGTAATTTTTTTAAACTTGCAGTGGATGACATTTGATGTTAACACAGTTTTTTCAAATATTAAATCATTAATTTTTATTAATTAAATAAAAAAATTTATCGCCAAAATTCTTCATTTCCCCACCACCAAATAAGCAACGAATACAGTTTATTTTTTCCCCACGCCAATGAGGTTAGGCTTAACCCTTTGCGGTCAGATGTCGAATGGGACTCGGCATTCAAGACTGTGCATTATTTTGAAGTTTCATGTATTTATTTTTCAAATTTAATCATTAAAAACGCCTTCATAAGGGTGAAGAGATGTAGATTAATTTTTCAAAGAAATTCGACTTAAAAGAATTATATATATTTATTTTTTCTAGCAATAAAAAAATCTTTGTATTAGGTGAATAATTTTGCATCTAATTATTTTTTGGACTGCAAAAGGTTAACATGTTTTCGGCCGATTATTTTAAAGAGTTCTGTTTATTTTCATAATATTTGATGCTTTTAAAATTAAAGATTGTTAATTAATTGATTTTTCGGATTCATTTTGAAGTTCTTTCGAATTAAAATAATATAGAATAAAGAAAATTAAAAACTTCTAATCTGTTTTATCTGTTTTGCGTTGCCCCAACTGGCATAGAAAATTAACACATTTTGCATTTGCATTACCTCAATTGGCGTTGAAAATTCACCGCAAGTATATTTTTTGGTCAATTACTTATAGTAATTATAATTATTAAGCTAGGATTACCTAGTTGGTAGGCCGCTTGGGCTGCGAATTCAAACCCGACAGCCGAAGACTCTCCGTGTGCGTGTGTGGTGGACGTTAAATCTGCCGTGGTCACAAAGTCTTCCATGTCGAGAACAATACCTCTGAGGTTATTCCGTCGGAGATGATCGTTCTTTATTCCAGATCCAATTTGTTTGTTTTCAAATTGCAAGAAACGTTTTTTGTCTTTAAAACTTGAAAGATCATTTTTTTTTAAAAAAAAATCAGGAAACTAAGCTTGTTGTATCGAAATAAAAGAATTTTTAATTCTTAAGAATCGCAACATTCAATCATATAGATTTTTTATATTATATGGCAACACTTTAAGTGTTTTAAAGGACAGGAAATGAAATACTACATAGAGAAATTTTAACAGGAACGTGAAATTAAAATGTGAGTGTGTTAGATTAATGTCTGTTTTTGTGTCTATACGAAACCTACCGGAACTAAGATGTAGGTGTATTCTATCGCTGATCGCATTTCGGTTTCCTGTAATTAATATGACAATTCACTTTTTTCTTACTTCACATCATTCTAGTTTCTGTTTCAGATCTAGTTTGTTTTAGCTTAAGATTTTATTTTTCTCATTTATTCTGGTTTATTTTTGTTACAGATAATTTTTCAAAGTGAAACCGTCGAAAAAACATTTCCAGTTTTTCCATCCTTTTCGCTTCTTATGAAAGAAGCTCTTTATATCGAAATTGCTTTTAATATTTGTTATTCTTCTAAATTTAAAAGTGTCTGCAGATAAAACATGTTGAGCTCATTATTGAGAGTGAAAAATAGACAATGAAAGTTTTTTTGCTTTAAAATCCGGTTTTCTCCTCTTTCAACTGGCTTAGCTTAAAATTTAGGCAATATTCAGCTACATCCAGTATGTTTGTCCCTAACGGGGTACTAATATTCGAATTCAAAAGCATCTGTATGTGCTTAACCCCTTGAACGGAAATGACGAGTCCAGCTCGTCATAAACTTTCCTGAACAAACTGACAATGACGAGCTGGACTCGCCAGAAATTATTGAGGTTTGATGATTTTTTTAGAGAAGTATGTGTTAGTCATATCGAGTCTATTTCTTTGATATACTTGAGTACATCCTTCTAGTAACCGTTAGAATGTAATTTGTAGAAATCTATATGTATGATTGCTGAAACACGTACTTACTTTCGTTTAAATACTATATAGAACTGTAATATTTTTGTTAAACATTAATGAAGAATTAGTCGTTACTAACTAACTCTCTCTCTCTCATATGTATATAACATTCATATAAATGTGTGAAAAATATTATTAATTTTTAATAATAACAAATTATTTGAATAACAAAACTGTAAGTTTCTATATCAATCCCTCCTCTTAAAACTAAAAAAATTAAATCGTCTGCCAAAGCAGTGCTGACTGAAAATAAATTGTCCTACAAGGGGTTAACCTTTATGCAACGACTTTTTCTGATTCGGTAAAATCTCCAAACAAAACTGGTATATCTATAAATCTCTAGGAATTTCACAAATCGTAAATATATAATAAAAATTAATAATAGACATTTTTCAACCTTCATATAAATGTAGAAAATGGGCCTGAAAATATAATCAATCATAAAGAGTTTCTACTGTTGCTCAGAACTTCCACCGCAATGGCCTTGGTGACAAAGTACAAAAGCAGTGCATTATAATTTTGTTCATAAATTTCCAAATTACTGGTAAAAACAATCTAGAATTACCGATGATACTTTAAAGTTGAAATTCGCAATTTGCTGATATGGCAAATCTTGTTTACACCCATACAAACGAAAATTAAATTAGTCAATTCACATAAAGTTAATCACGAGACAAATGCAGAAAAATTCATGAGATTTTTTTTACCCTGCGTTTGGCTGTAGAGAATAGTTACAAACATATAATCAACCACAAAATGTCTACTGTTGTTCAGAACTACCACCGCAGTTGTCACAACTCAACAATCAAGTACAAAAAAAATGTAGCATAGTTTTGTACATGAGTTCCCGATTTACCGGGAAAACAATCGAGAATTACCGATGATAATTTGATATTAAAATACGCAGTTTATCAATATTTCAAATCCCTATTTAGACATCCATACGAGCCTAATTAAATAAGTTCAATTCACATAAATCACAGTCGCATGACAAATATATAATAATAATAATAATAATTAATATTAAATGATTAACACGTGTGTGTGTTATAATAAAACTTTTGTAGTATAATAAATATTATTACAATAATTATAATATATAAGTAATGTAATAATAAATATTATTCCTTTAAATATTTATATTCTGCTCGATTTCCTATTTTTCAATAATTACCTATTGTAAATTCATATAAACAAGAATAAATAACATAGGAGAAATAATTTCAGTGTTGAACTAAAAATTACATTTAAAACTTATTAATTACAAATTACTCATTTTTTTTTCAGTTTTCCCTTAAATATTTTCCAATTTAAATAAAGAATGTAAATATCAATTAAGTTAAAGGATTACTAAGTTATTCAGAATTATTAAATAATCCATAAAAATAATAATGATGTTCATTTGAATCATTTATCGTCAAAGGTAAATGAGAGAGCATATTTTTTTTCAAACAAAAACAGTCTAACACCCAGCATGATGAGAAAGGATGAAGCTAATTTCAAATTTTAAAATGCAAATATACTTCACCCATTGTTTTCTTCATTCAAACTAGAACATTCGTTTTATTTTTCGTAAAGTTCGCTGTGTCTCTAATTAGCTGCAGTCGTTGGTCAATGACGTCAAAATGCGAAGGCGAACGTTTCGTGACAAAATAGTCTTTTCCCGCCTCCCAAAACAAGAACACGTGGACATTTTGAGCGTTCATCTCCACCTGCTCTTGTTGTTTTTTTTACAGTTACTTCCGACTGATTCTTGTTATTTGACTGGGTCTCTGTTTGGGGGCCGCATTTATGCAAAAACGACATACAAACTCGCTTGTCATTTAATAGCAGTATCTTAAATTTCATACTAATTGCTTAATTATGCTTCCCTGTTAAAGTGGTTCATTATGTTTTTATTACTTCTCTGCCAATTAATCCTTCATTCAGATATTTTATAACTGCCAATCACTGTCATTTTAAAATTAATTGAAACTCGATAGGTACTAGTCAAAAGAGTTTTATAAGTTTCTTTCTTTTGGGGGGGGGGGGGGGGGGTGAATCTTTCTTTTTGATGCAGGGAAATATTTTTTTAAAAATCTCAGTCCTTTAATTTTCCCCCCTTTATTCGATAACATAATTCGATTTTTTTACATAATTTTTTTTTACACTTACTTGGAGGGTTTTTTTATTTTTATATTTTAGTTGATACTTTCAGTCTCTTGTTTATGTCCTGTACTGGTGTAAAGTTTATGAATATATTTATTAATGAAATTTGCACATGCATTAAACATTTGGTTGTTTCTATTGAATCATAAATTTTATATGTGTCTATATATTTACATATAACAAGAAAAAAATATTCTTTAATATTCGTTATATAAAAATTTGAAAACGTCATACTTGCTGTTGTGATTCCACTTTACACGGAGTGTATTACTGCTCGTTCCTCAAGCTTTTGCGATTTTTGTTTTGCCTCCCAAATTTGATTTCTTTTTTTAAAAAAAAAGTTTTTTTAAAGGTTCCTTAAACTTCCCTTAAATTTATATTTAATCGTTTAAAATATATATTTAATCAATAATTGATAAATAGCAATATTAGTTAAATTTTTATTTTTATCAAAATTTTTAAATTTATATATGCCTTGGAATATTCTGGAATTTCTTTTCAATAAATTAAAAACATTCAGTTTTTCTGCATCATATGGCTATATACGAAATTTTAATGAAATATTTTTTTAAGTAAAATTCTTTCGAAGTCAATGAAATACAATTTATCTATTCATAATTTTTCAGACTTATTAAATACAGTGAATCAAAAACCTAAGAAGTTAACAAAGTTGATTGTTTTTATTCTAGTACAGTTCCATAAAAATGATAAATCGAAATTATGAACTTAGACCTACAAATCAATTAATGACTTACAATGTTTTGTTTGGCCTTAATTGCTTTCTTTTTACATTACTATCAGGAACAAAAGAAATTCCCCTTCTTGAACGTTAGCTTATGAATTTTCGGCGCATAGGTCATCCACGGAAATATTCAATTATGTTTCTTCCTATTAAATTCGTAACATTTTTGTTTGGTGATTTTCCGTCTTTATCGATTTTCATTAGTTATACAACAATGGCGCTAATTACGATGGCACAAAACAGAAATATAGTACAAGATTTGATCAACTTAAACTTTGAACCGAAATAAATTTTGAACCATTCTTTTTATTTGATTTATTAGTTTATTTTCATCGGAAAGGACAGGCAAAAGTTTTGATACATAATATTTTCTAATCTGAAAATCTATAGAGATAACTTAATAGTACAGACTACTCAAAAAAGTTGTATGAAACAGTCTCAAGAATTTGTTTATTCCTTTATTTACCAAAATAGGTCGTGTTAAACATGTTTAAGGCTGATTGTCTTTCGGCGTCTTTTAGATCAAATCTTTCATATAATTACAAAGATAGCTTAAACATGGATTAATATGATGAATAAAGTGGAAATTTCCCCGTGATAATGATTGAGGCATTGATATGCAGAAATTTGTGACAGATTGTTAATAATGCCAGAAAATACATCCAGTTCTAAGTCGAATGGCCTGTATTAACCAAAATTTAACAATATACATTATTAACCAAAATTTAACTACCAATATTAAAATTGAAATATCCATTCAATTTAATATATTGGTTTGGAACATATTTTGAAAAAAGTACGAGAGGCGATGAATAATATCCTGTATCAGTTGCAGTATTGTATAATAGATGGCAATTCCTGGTTATGTATGCATCCAATAGTGCATTGTGATTGTAATGAAAAGGAGATTATATGCTGCTCTGTCAAACTGCGCGGGTGAATGTCTTGACTTGTCTTTGTGTCTGCTGATTGCGAATATTATAGGTTTTATTAAAGAAATGAAAACAAACATCCTTTTGCTTTGACTTCAAGGATCATAATGATCTGCACAACACCACAATCCTTTTATGACCTCAATCGCAGAATGTATTCACAACATCTTGTAAGGCTCTTATAAGCCATTTAAGTTCAAAAAGTTAATTAGAACTCGCATAATGATGCCTATAATGGATAATTTAATTCCTACTGTTAGCTCACCTTCTCTATATGTATATGCATATCTTGTTCAAATTTTCTGTCGTTAATAAAATACTTTTTATTCATCCAACCCAGTTCAAGTAAATTTTTTTAAACTTGTAGTGGGTGACGTTTCATGTTAATACAGTTTTTTGAAATATTAATTCATTAATTTTTTATTAATTAATTAAAAACTAACTTTCTCGCCAAAAATCTTCATTTCAACGCCGCCAAATAGGTAACGAATTCAGTTTTTTTCTTTCGTACACTAATGAGGTTAGGCTTAACATATTTTCGGCCGATTATTTTAAACGATTCTGTTTATTCTCTTAATGTTTGATGCATTTAAAATTAGACATTGTTAGTTAATCGATTTTTCCGATTTATTTTGAAGTGCATTCGAATTAAAATACAAAAAGAAAATTAGAAATTTCTAATCTGTAAGGCTTTCCACAACTGGTGTAAAAAAATCACGCATTTTGAGTTGTCACAATTGGCTTTGAACCTTCAATTGGAGTTGAAAATTCAATGATAGTATAATTTTTGATCAATTATTTATAGTAATTGTAACTGTCATGCCGGATAGTCTGGTTGGTATAGCGTTAGATTCTCATCCCTTAGGCTGAGATTTCGAATACCATATATAGAAAGGAGAATGGAAATTGACAGGAAATTCGCTTGTTATTTTGGCGCTTAATATCATTTATATGCATATTTATATTAATTACATATGACAGAATACAATTAAATATGTATAAATGATGGAATTATTTAATTATCAATGAATGTTAAAACATAATTTATAATGATAGAACATACAATTCTCACATTTATATACATATTCTTATTAATTGTAATTATTTAATAAAAATTAACTAAACTAAAAATTTTCTTTGTTAACTTAAGTAGGAATTGATTTTTAAAAATTGTTTATATTATTAGTTTTATTCATTAAATGAGACTTTCAAAACTGACATTATCATTTAGTTAATTTAAACTGGAATATAACTTGTCTTGATTGATAGGCAATTTATTTATTTTAATAAGTATCACAATCTCCCTTATATTTATATTCTGATGTTAATTTTAAATTGATTTTTAATTGAAAACATTTATAAATTCATTATAATTTTCTCAAAGATTGCTTGTTATTATAAACGATGTTTAAGTTTATTTTTATATTATAATATTATGTTGTTGTTACTTATGGAACTTTCCTATGGACAACCCCCCGCCGATACAGCAGCAGATTTAAGCCGAAATGAGCGTCTCTTGTTTTTGAAGTAGGGCCAAGAGTACGACTTCATTTACTTTACAATAGTAAACTCATTTTACTATTGCAAAGCTTATTTATATTTTAGATTCAAATTTGAATTCAAATACGAAAATTTTTTGAGCCCATCAAACAAAGCAATATGCAATAAGATTTTTATTATAAATTCTTAACTTGATTTCTAAAATTTCTTTATCATTCATAGCTATAATAATAAATTTCAACATTCGTCATAGACCGATTACTATTTCTCTAGCATCGAAACCCACGAAAACTACTACTGTTGATGTTGTTGTTACTTATGGCACTTGCCATGGACAAGCTCCCCAGTGATACAACAGTAGATTTAAGCCGATAGGAGCGTCTCTCGTTTTTGAAGTAGTGCCAACTAGGGCCAAGAGTACGACTTTAGCTACACAATCACCACATTCACTTGCATAACCCCTTTTTACAGGGGGGCACAGTCATACATGTCACAGATAGCACATAGGACAACCATGCCCAAACCGGGACTCAAACCCGGGACTCCCAGAACACAAGGAAGACGCGCTATTTCTGTGCCAGAAAGCCGGCTTAAAATATTATTAAATGCTATATTAACGAAGCACAAAAACCACAAAACAAATATGATATTCCTATTCTTTAAAATATGCTAAACAAAACGATTCAGTAAGAGGAATAAACTGCTGTTATCTGTGACTGCTATGCTTTAAAATAATATGTTCTATCATCTTTAATTTTAAAAAATGCGTTATTATATATACATACATATGTTTTAAAATCATTGGTACGCATATGTTCTATCTCTATTTTTTTTAAAAAAATTAACACTAAAAGCTTTATTTTAACAAATTGATTGTGAATATCTGAAAACTCTTACTAAATCTAAATTCAACAGCACCTAAATAATTTAAACGATAAAACAATTCTCACAATTCTTTGTTTAAAAAAATATTTAATGTTCTCCCCTTTACTATACTTATAAGATAATTGAATCTTAAAAAAAAGTAGAATAAATACCAAAAGAATTTAGAAAATTCTGGTTTCTAGAAGAATATATCGAGCAAGTTTTAGGCAAAAATAACAAAATGTTTTTTGAGAATAATAACTTACTTTTGAAAAATGTAAACGCAAACTTCTAACCAAAATTCTATCCAAATCTCAATCCAGATGAAAATCGAATAAGGACTTTCACTTGGAAATGGTGTATGGTTTATCAACAAACACATCTTAGTACACACCACGAGAAATCTTTTTGGGCTACTATACACAGCGTCATGTGAAGGTTTATCACACTTTGACCTCTGCTTATCATTTTATTGTCAACAACATGAAAGGTCTTGCAGGTTAGTGTTTACGATAAGTATTCCTAGGTTTCTGTGAAAATATTGAAAAGAATGCGCTTCATTTTAGGCCTAAAAGCCTCTGGTATTTACTATATTAATTTTCGTCTGTTGTTTTGATTAGTTTTTTTTTTTTTTTTGATCATTTAGGCTAAAGCAAAAAAAAATCAAGTTAAAATAAGTACATGATTATTTTAAAAAATGAAGCTGATTTTAATATTTTCTAATAAACACTATTGTGTAAACACATGTACGATACCTTCGCGGATAGAGGAAAATGCAGAGTTTTATTTACTTATTTATTTTTTGTATTTGGATAATCACAATAAAAGTGGTAGCTTTGTTTTTGTCTATGTAAAAAAGAGGATATCCTGATGAAAAGTAATTTTTCTTGCCACATTATATAATAAATATACCCATTGTTGCTTTAAAGAGTTATTTTCTTTGTAAGTCCAGCAAACAACCGATTCGTAATAAATAGATTTACAAATGATACAAGAAATTAGAATGTATTTGTATTTTCAGATGAAAAAAAGCACTGCTTCTTTGCGTATTTTTGAAGAAAATACTAAGTTTACCAGAAAATCTTTCGAATGTAACCGTTGAAAATTCTCAAGCAAAAGAAGAAAGAAGCTTGAAATTACGCAACTAATGATATGACCTGAACCACTTCATCATAGATGAATTTACTGATGGAACAACAAATTCGTAAAAGATATTAGGATAAAAGTAATGTTTAGTGTGCTCCTAGTCAAGCCAAGGATGCCAAGTCGCCAATAAAGATGGCGGATGAAGTAAAACTCTTCTGAGGAAGAGTTACTGTTATCACTTTTTGCAATATAATTAAAAAAATATTTTATCGATAAATATTGTTTTTTAGACTGGCGCAGCCGGTTTATTGGGAGCAGAACAAACGTTAGAGCACGTGATGCCTGCGCATCTGCTGAATGCACCGGATATAATTTATTTTAACTTAAAAAAAACACTCTAAGGCTTCGCTAGCAGCGGGTGCGGTAACCTAGTAGCTTCGCTAGCACAATGAGCGTAAGGACTGTGTGGATAACAAACAGTGCATGATCAAAAGAAAAGAACAGAGAAAGAAGCAATCAAAACTTCTGCGTACTAAATTTCAAGCAAGCATTATTTTCTAAATTCATCAGCTCTTGAAAAAATATATTTATTCCACTTACCCTTCATATATTCTGCTGATTCGAAAAAATGTCTTCCATTTCACTATTCTTGCACAATTACCGACATCACAAATTATCAAGGAAACCAACTGTTAGAGAGAGAAAAAAAAATCAGAACTGCGAAAAGTCATTGCATTGACTTTTAAAGTAAGAATGCGGACGATTTCGTAAAATACGAATTCAGACGATTTTTTTAAAGCTCATATTAACAATAAAAAATTGCAAAAGAATAAAGTTCGTTAATTCGTATTCAAATAAAAAATAAAATTGCAGTGTCTTAATAGTTGTAAAAAAGCTTTTAATTATAATAAAGAACAAAATTAAAATCTTTCATCAAGATTTTTTTTATTACTTTTGATTTAACGTTTTTCTTTTGTTGTTTTTGTTTTAGTCGTAGTTCATCCTCAACTCAAACATTGTTAAAAGTAGTAAACAAAACAGCATTAGGGTTGCTAGAAGAGCGTTCCGTTGCGTTGCCATATTGGCGACAAACTCGGGGGTACAGTAATGGTCACTTAAATCGTGTTTTGTATATGCCAAGAGAATAGCACCGACTGTTTGCACATGACAGTTGAATCTAACCATAGAAAATTCGCAAGCAGCATAAAAAGATCGGAATTTCGCAAACGATATTATCGGTATGTCTAAAACCTATTCCTGGTACTCTTTAAGATGTTCAAGAACGACATTTTGAACATTATTTTCATCTATATATTTGTATGCGGTTTATTTACGTGAAATTTCTTTTACCTTAAAACTTTTTCTCCCCGCTTATTGAGAAACTTTCAGCGTGTTTTCATTTAGCATTGTTATTATTGAAAAGTAGTATATTTGTCATAGTGTTGCACTGGAAAACTAACTTAACAGAAAAATATTTATAAAAATAAGAATATGCTAACATTTGAAACTCAATTATAGCTTATCAGGCTGTATTTTTAGGATATCATTTGAAGCAAGAAAAATGAGAAGCAGTAGCTGAAGATCTGAGCTGTAGTATCTTTCAAAGTTTTTTTTAATTATTATTATTTTAAATATCTCCAGTTATTTAGTGCATGGTGGTTTATTTCCTGAACCACTTCCATCAAAGTATTTAATGCCTGGTGGCTAAGCTTGTAAGTCATTCAATGAAGAAAGTTCACGTTTATAAATTTCAAACTTATAAATAAAATATAGTGAAGTTATTTTTTAATATATGCTTTATTCATTAAATGGCTTTAAAATTTGAACCACTGTACATTAAAAGCTTTATTGCAAGTGGTTCAGAAAATAAACCTCTATATTTAAAGTATATATTAGAGAGAACAAGCAACACCGTCTTGGATTTATGAATTTTATTTTGTAACAAAACTATATATTCTCAAGCACTTTTACGATTACGAGAATACGATTAAATACGATTAATTAAATATTTTTTTAAATATTTTTTACGAATACGATTAAATATTTTTTTAACCCAGATTGATTTGTCTATACAAAAAAAATGTTACGCAAATCACAGATATTAACTTTCAACAATTCATTCATATGACACTCTTAAGATGTTACTTATGCTCAAAACTTCCATTACATGCAGCCATTAAACCATAATGCTGTGGCAGCATTTTTCCCCTGCCGTAATCGTAAAATGTCATGGTGAAGTATTGTCTTAATGCAACAGGAAGAAAATTTACAGAAGTGTTGTTTCGAGTCGATTAGATTTTCTTTTTGGTAATAAATGTTTTAGATGAAAATTGCTTTGAAATGAGGGGGGGTCTAAATTTTAAATAGTTTCAATACCCATTGTGCAGAATTTGACCATGGACGAGCTCAAGGAAGCTTCTAAGGTTTTAAGTTTTTCCTTCTGTACAAAGACGGACAAATTTCAAAGCCACAGAGATATAAATCTCCAAGTTATTCCTCTGACTAAACCAACCTAAATTTTAGCTGTGAAATTTTATGTCGACGAGGCATAAAGTTGAAAAGAAGTTTTCTTGAGATAAATTTTTAATGATTATAAAGTATAAATTCAATAAACTCATTACTGGGGCTATGAAAATAATCCGTTATATATTAAAATCAAAGTTTAAATGAACATTACCCAGACCTTGGTCAACAGATTCGAACCATTCATCCTTTCTGTCTAACATTTAAACTAACTGAATCTATCTTAAAATAACCAAACAAACTAATTACACACTGCTAATTTCCCTTCCATCTCAACCGAAGATCTTAAGCCACTTCTCATACACCGCCTGAAAAACACGAGACGAGTTTAGCTAAATTTACATGGCATTTGTTGCCAACCACAAATCACGAACTTGAAAAAATATCGGGTTCAAATCGGTTAATTTACTTGAGATCATGGCGCGGAAATGGGAAAACTTAAGAACACCATAAAAAATCGGATCCTAAATAAATTTCTGTATGGATCTTTTCCAAATGCCCAGCAAAAATGCTAAAATAATTAGCCAGTTTATATAAAGGACACTTTAAAATGGTGATATGCTATCATCATCAAAATGGTGGCATCCTATCATCATCAATATAGTGGTATGTTATCATTATGGTGGCATGGTATCATCATCAATATGGAGGTATTCTTTTATCATCAATATGGTGGTATGCTATCATCATCAATATGGTGGTATACTATCATCATCAATATGGTGGCATGCTATCATCATCAGTATGGTGGTATACTATCATCATAAAAATCTTAACCAATCTTAATCTTTGTTGTTGTTACTAATGGCAATTGCCATGGACAAGCGTGCTGACGGCCGTCAGCGATTTTAAGCCGAATGGGCGTGCGTCTCTTGTTTTTGAAGTAGCGCTAACTAGGGCCAAGAGTGCGACTTAGCTACACACTCATCACGTACCTTTTTACAGGGGGGGGCACATTCATACACTTCACGCATAGTACACAGAAGAACAATCATGTTCTACTCGAACCCAGAACACCTAAGTCACGAGGAAGACGCTCTACCTCTGTGTCAGGATGCCGGGACCTAATTCTTTTGTTTCCCAAATCCGCATTTTCACTGGATCATAGCATTCGTTCGATTCATCAAAAGTTTAATTAAAAGAAAACTTATTCTTCCTGAAATCCTAAAACAGGATAAAAGATTTCAAAATCAATAAATAGCGAGTAAAAATTGATATGATTTATTTTGTTGATTTTTTTGTTTGCTTTTTAATAGCTTTAAAACAGATATTGTTTTTGTATTTTTAATGTATTTTTTTGCTTTCGAGCAAAACACTTACAGAGGAATCAATGAATAATATAATTTACTAATATAATTAATTTACTAATACAATATGAAATTTATCTAATCTATATTAGGTGAATAAGATTAAAAATTCAGGGGAAAGAGCTGACTGATACTCAGTCAAATACATATTTATGAATTTTTCATCACTAAATAATCACTTATTATCTTCAACCAAAAAGTACAAAAATAATATCTGTGTCGCGTTGTGATTTCCTTCTAATTTTAATTATGTGGAAACCATTTTAAGCTTACATCCAAAGTTAAATATAATAGTGGCTTTTTCCAAATGCTATATAAATAGCTTAAATCTAATAATAATTCAATTAGTTTAGTTAAATATGTTTGTGGATCATATAAAAAAAGGTTGTTCAAAAGCAAACAAAATATATGGCATCAGATTTAACATTAGAATTAACAATAAGACTTTACTTATAATAAAACTAAAAGCCAATTTTAGCAATTTTTTTATCAAAATTAACTATCTCGAATAATCTAAAATTCTTTCCCTATATTTCAAATTATTTTATTTACATTGAAATGTATTATGGAATACAAAAGATAATATGCCACGATAAAATATTTTTAAAAATGCAAAAATAAATTCCCATTTAGGAAGGTTTTTCATTGCTCCAAAATCAAAATTTGGAGAAAATAATGACCTTATTCACATTTAAAAGATTAATGATTTTTATTATAATGATTGTTATATCGCTTAATATGATAATAATATTTTGTTATACGCAAAAGAAATCATTTTATGTTTTCCGATTATTTGATAATAGACAAATATTTGCATATTGATCTCTTCTTATATGTCAAATGAAACAACAGAAAATAAAGATTAAAATGCAATCTGCTAGGCATATTTCAATGTATCATGTCAGAACATAATTTCTGAAACTGCCAAACACCACGTGCTCGTGCAAGTTAAATTAGATTTTTATTCATTTCAATTGATTCATTGAATGAGTCATTTGGGTACTACGAATGATCAAAAAAATTTGGTCTCGCATTTATTGTTAAAAAAAATATCATATTTCCTATTTATTTTATTTCATATAATCGCGTGCTCAAAATTACATTTTTTTTAGGTTTTATTTGCTGTAGTAATTAACTTTTTTTAACAAAGCTTTTTTTAATGCAATGACAGTGCATTATTAAAAGCTGATTTTTTTAGACGCTAGTGCAGATAATAAAATTTCAATTTTTCGCCAACGGATTGTTTTATTTTTCACCTACGGTATTTTTTATTTTTCGATGACGGATTTTTTGACATCACAAATATCATTTAAAAAAATAACATTATGTTCTGACAGGATAAAAATGAAATAAATTTAAGCTCATAAAATATTCAATTTGTAATTATTGTGATGATTCTAACAAGGAAATGTTGAGAATTTAATAAACAAAGCTAATTTCTTTCGGCATAAAATAATAAGAAATATTTTTTAAATAAGTCTTTTATCGCTTTAGCGGAAGTTTCTTTCGCCGATATATCTATTTAATCATTTTTTTAAAAAAAAGGTGTAGATTGTTTCTTTTTTTTTCTTGCAATAATAACGCGTGAAAATTATTTATATTACCGTTAAGTCTTAAATATAATAGCTTAATGCATTCAAGCAGCAAATAAAATAATCAGGCATATAATGTATTGCTTCAAATTTCATTACAATTTTTCAATCAAATATGAACAATACATTTTATTTTCTCCTACAGAAGTATCAAATATGTTGATATTTCTTCATTCTCCTA
>JAOUZG010040121.1:1066637-1094634 GCA_026289955.1 Argiope argentata
TCTTCATTCTCCTACAGAAGTATCAAATATGTTGATATTTCTTCATTATAGCGTTTACATTTGCTATCATGAATTTTAAGATAATTGGATAATTTTTATTTCCTTCATTTTACGTCTCTGAGTGAGTTCATGTGTCTTTCCTTTTTCCTATTACATGCATTGAAACCTTTTTTTAATCAGTCTAAAATTTCCACTTTCATTAAGAGAAAGTTTTTAAATTGTAGACAATTCATATTACCATAGTGGTATACAGGTAATAATATGAATTTTTAATTCAACACCTTTCGTTCGAACCAGCCAGCTGGAGACTCTCCGCGTGTGTGGTGGCTGGCGCACATTAAATCCGTCGTGCTCACAAACTCCTCCATGTGAAGGGTAATACCACTGGGGGAACTGGTTCAGAGGTGATCATTATATGTTCCAGATCAAAATTATGATCTGTGGATGAATGAATGAATTCAACCCCCTAAAAAGTATTTGTGGTGTATTTGAGCAAAAAGTCAGACTTCTGCCTTCGGGTGCCCAGGGATCCATACCCTCAGAAGCAGATCCCCGAGGGGGCACCTCGTAATTGAGGATAAGATGCTTCCGGTATGGTGATTGGATCTCCCCAACCTGGTGGGTACACTAATGGGTGGGGGTTAGACTCCTCCCATTCATGACGGGACGTACTTCCTTCAGGCAGGGTTGTACCGTGGCCGGTAATAGCCATTAGGACTGAACCATAGTTCCCGCTAATTGTTGTGATGGCCCGGTCATTCAGTTTATATGGGTAATCCGTGTGCCTTCGTAGCGGGTCGGAGAGTCTGTTCTATTACTATGACCTGCCTTCAGAAGCTACTGCACCCCTCTTTCCGAGGTAAAACGCGGATTACGACATCATCATCTTCAGACTATACAGCTCGAAGAATCAAAATTTACCTGTCTGACTCAAATTTTAAATGTTTAAATTAGAAGTTTCTGACAGCATCAGTATCTCATTTTGTTCTGCATCATTTTTATTTTCTAAAAACATTTATTTTTATCAAAAAGTTGACCGAAATAAAGAAGCATAGTATTTATTATAGGATTTCAAATTTTATGTTATTTATATTATGTTTGGTAAAAGTGTCTGCATCTAGTTTAAAATAATTTTTATAATTTATCATCTTCTTGTCTCTTTCCAGCACGAAAAATCAGAATTTGTTTGCCTACCTTGAACTTCGGGCGCTTTAATATCGTTGTGATTACATATTATGTGAATAATGAAGTGTGAAGAAAGTATCTACATATTATGTGAGTGATGAAGTGTGAAGAAGATATCTTGATAGTATCTGAATAATGAAGTGTAAAGAAGATATCTACAGATTATGTGAGTGACGAAATGTGAAGAAGATATCTAGATAGTATTTGAGTGATGAAGTGTAAAGAAGATATCTACATATTATGTGAGTGATGAAGTATGAAGAAAATATCTACATATTATGTGAATGATGAAGTTTGAAGAAGATTACATATTATGTGAGTGATGAAGTGTGAAGATTACATATTATTTGAGTGATGAAGTGTGAAGAATATATCTACATATTATGTGATTGATAAATTATGAAAAAGTTATCGACATATTGTGTGTGTGATGAAGTGTGAAGAATATATCGACATATTATATCACAACATGAATTTCGATCAATAAGCTATCCGAAATGAAGGACAATATTTCATATAAGAGTTCATATTTTCTTTTGGATAAATCAGTTTTGCAGAACAAATGTTTTTTTTGTGTGTGTGGCAAACAAGGATGATTCGGGAATAGCTAATTATTGCATAGATCGATTTATAAATAAAGGGTATACGAAACCATCACTTAAAAGTCTTCATTCTAGAATTGGAATCTCTTCCCGGGTAACGGTAGATTATGTGCTAGCCTTGCTAATTTGATGATACACTAATTCACATAACCGTCTTTAGATCTCTACAATACATGCATAATCGTCTTTAGATCTCTACAATACATGCATAATCGTCTTTAGATCTCTACAATACAATGCACGAATTTGATCGCAACGCATTATCTTTGCTTGAGGCCCAATATGGCAAAAAAAATACCACTCTCTCTTATAAAAATTTCCTCTGCTCACAATATCCTCCAATAATATTGGAAGATAAATCATACTGAATCCAACTATGCCATGACCCTTTCATACTTGGTAATCCAGTCCAGTCGCATGATTCTGTTAGAAAGTGAAAGCATGGGGAAATATATAGACGGAAGTCCCGAAGCAACGGCTATAGAAAAGTCCAGCGGCACCGAGTAGAAATTGATATCAGTTGCTCAATTCCCATTGAGATGAAGCGAAATCAGATATTTCCCCTTCCCACATAATGCTGCCCATCCATGCTTAGGAGGAAAAGTGGATTTCTTTAGCCGTGGGAGAAAAAGTGAGAAAATTCGAGCACAACCAGAATCTGAAAGAAATCGTGCTAAATACGGAAGGGGGATCCAGTTCAGATGGACGATTTCAGGTGCCTCCAGCTGTAACTACTTTTATCCAAACTTTATTATCGGGTCAGCGTCCAAGCTAAAGTCTACGGCACTTGGTAAGCTTTACTACTTGATGAATGGCGATTAGTCTATTTTGAGGTACACTTAGGCACGTTTTTGTGAATGTCACAAGATCAAATTAGAATTCGCACTTGGCTCAGAGGAAATCGAAGGGTTGCTGTAAGTCTTGAAATAGAAGTAACCATTAAAACTCTTTGATAATGGTGGCTCTAACATAACTCAACAATAACTACCACAATTGGCGTTTCCTAATGGATAAACTTAGTGATTTATTTATATGAGGCTCGAATTTCAATTTCTGACTTCCTATAAAAAATACTGGCATTATAAAAATGATATATAAAATTAGAAAATGATGTAATTTCTAGAAAGTCTGCTATGTGTAAAAAAATTACTCATGCAAAATCTTTGATAATGGTGGCTCTAACATAACAATAACTACCACAATTGGCGTTTCCTAATGGATAAACTTAATGATTTATATGAGGCTCCAATTACAATTTCTGACTTCCTATAAAAATACTGGTATTATAAAAAATGATATATAAAATTAGAAAATGATGTAATTTCCAGAAAGTCTGCTATGTGTAAAAAATTACCCACGCAAAATCTTTGATAATGGTGGCTCTAACATAACAATAACTACCACAATTGGCGTTTCCTAATGGATAAACCCAATGATTTATATGAGGCTCCAATTACAATTTCTGATTTCCTATAAAAATACTGGCATTATAAAAAATGACACATAAAATTAGGAAATGGTGTAATTTCTAGAAAGTATGCTATGTGTAAAAAATTTATCCACTCAAAATCTTTGATAATGATGGCTCTAACATAACTCAACAATAACTAGCACAACTGGCGTTTCCGAATGGATAAATTTTGTGATTTATATGAGGCTCGAATTACAATTTCTGACTTCCTATAAAAAAATACTAGCATTATAAAAATGATATATAAAATTAGGAAATGATGTAATTTCTAGAAAGTTTGCTATGTGTAAAAAAATTACCCACGCGAAAGTTTTTAAAGCTTAGAAAACATGAAAGAAATTTTTAAAAAGTATCTTTATCTTTTAAAAGTATCTTTTTTTAAAAAGTATTTCCATTTTCTTAGGTTACTGTTCTTTCCTTTTGAAATCTAAATCGCAATTGTTAACAAGTCAAAGTTTATAAATTATGCATGAATAGCAATTTCTTTCCTCATGGTCATTGGATGAAGTACAGTTAGACAAATATTCAAAATTTACAGTTTTTCTGTTTTGAATAAACTTATATTTTTGAAGTAAATGTTTCCTTTTAAATTTGTGATTAACCACATTTAAAAATAAGCACATTCTCACATATTTTGAAAAGAGAAACGTAAACAATTGCGTACATAAATGAATGCAACGAAAATATTTTAATTTGACAATTTAGCTCATTGGGGATGTATACAAATTTTTATTTTTTTAAATATTTTGCTATCAACCTCCAAGGAAGCAAAAATGTTTATATACAGTCCCCTGACTGCAACATTCCGATAAATATAAACTTTATTCAATTTTTGGAGATGCTAAGTATTACCGTAAAATATTGAAAAAGACATGTAATACTAAAAAAAGAAAAAGAGGAAAAATTAGAGAATATCGATAGTATCGATGCATATCAAACAAATTGGTGAAATATTGAATTATTTATATATATTTATTAAATTATTAATATTAATTATTATAACGATTATTATTTAATTTTATATTCTCGTGAATTCGGGCCATCGCTAGTTTATTTCAGATAACAGAGATAAATTCGGCTGAAAAAAGAAAGAATAATTCAAGAAGACTCGGTCAGAAAGGCTAACAAATCTATTTAAGAAGTTATTGTTGTAATAAATAAGATTGTGCACATTTAATCCCAAACATTTTATGTAACTTTATTATTCATATTATTCTCCTTTCTCATTTAGAATTTATTGTTCTTTTTAGGTTCAACAATTCATTTACTCTGGCTATTACTGAAATTTTCTGTTATTTGGATTTATTTAATATCAGTTTAATAAGGACGCAGGGTTCAAAAAGTTTTAGTTTTGTCTTAACTATACTAGAAGAAACACGAGCTACATGAAGGTTTCCGATCAAATTTAATGATTGTAAACAATGATTGCAAAAGTGGGATTTTTATTGAGTCTTAATGACCCTTCCAGTCACAGTATCGCCCCTCCTGTAGGAGGTACGTAGCGTCATCGTCAAAACTACTTCACCGCGTCTCATCCCCATTCTTAGAGCATTCGTCGCTCGCTCATGATGAATTTGGAATGGAAATTAACCACTTAACCGGTTTGCCCGTACGCCGGACGTGCATCGATTTATCGAATTTTGATAGTTGTATTCAAAAAATAAGTCATTCATAACAATTGTAATTCTATAGTAAAATGACTTCGGATACGTAGATAAGCCAAGTATTCCACGTATTTCCATTTGAATCAAAATAAGAAAATATTCCTTAAATAGAAGGTGTCATCTTATTAGATAGTAAGGAAAATAAACCGGTTAAGGGGTTAAAGGAAAGGGAAAATATAAGGCGATTTTTTTATCCAATATAACTAAAACTTGTCATGCGCTTTCTTAAAGAGCACTCCTACTTTGTAGAAATTTGTTTTAAGAAATATTCCCTAATAGTGCTTGCGAAAATAGGTAATGTATACTAGATATAGGTCTTAAACAATAACACATACAGATTTGCAATTGAAAAATAAGAAAAAAGGATCAATGTAATCAAATATCGTAAAACATAAAAATTCATTTTTCAATTTAATTTAGTAATACTAAATATTATTCATGATTAATTTTAGAAAAAAAAATAACTGAACATTAAAACTATTTATTTTTCAGCATATGCAGAAAGAAGGAAATATATTTCCACGCTGTAAATAAGAAACAAGACTGTGGACAGCAGCATTGAGAGCAACTGATCTAACAAAATGCTAAACTATCACTGTTTATCGAAAAGAAATAGTTTATTAAATCGAAGACTCCTACTCTTGATCGCTAATATACTATATTTTTTTCACTTTCTCCATAGCTCAAGTAGCAGATCTTTAACCGATATGTTCACTTATCCTTATTACATATGCATATCTAACTAATCACTCTAGAAAAGAGATAACTAGAGAAAACACTACATAACTAGATAGAAGATGTCTAGATCTAGAAAGCCAAAAAGGACGACTATAGAAATCAGAATGGCAAAAAAAATTAGCTTAAGAAAATTTATTAAAGCCCGTTTTTATAATTATAATAAATAGCTGCTTTTTGAAAATTAACTGTTTTCTACTTCTTAATCTCGATATCTATTTATTCTCAACTCACTTCCAGGTGGCGCCAGTGGTCAGATACAATATTTTAATCATTGAATTAATTATTTACTGATTATAAAATTTTGAAAATAGCGAAATAATCCATTGTGACATAAAATTCAAATTGTGTAAAATATTTCAAATATTCTAGAACATTAAAAAACGAGTGAAAAATCGATAATAAAATTTCATAAGCGCAAGCCTTAAAAGAAATCAGTTTAAATAATAGTGTTTAATAATATCAGAAACTAACCATATATATTCGATTCTCATCTACTTGATTTAATATTTGGGTCATCGTTGCAGTACATTGGAAAGTAGAAGGAAATCAAGGCAGCATGATATCATCTGCTTGCGTAAGTATAGGAAAATTACGTCGATGAATTGGACTAAAAAAAAAAGAGCAGATGTTTATCGAGAAATTTCTCAGAAATTAAAAATTGTCAGTTTTGCTTCTTTTATTTTAATTTTTATTGGTGTAATTATTTATCACAGAACAGTAAAATGTTAAATTATTGTTTAAGAACCAACGCTATGTACTTATGTTTGTTTATATTTATTTATATTATATATTAGTTCTATTTATTATATTATATATTAATTCTATTTATTATATTATATATTAGTTCTATTTATTATATTATATTTAGTTATATTTATTTATATTATATATTAGTTTTTGTTGTTGATTATTTGTTTATTTCAAAAGAATATATATTCGTACTGTACAGCGTATGTGATTTTACATTTGATGGGATTAAGTCAGATTTTATGAAAATTATTTTTAAAAGGATCACATTGTTCTCATTCTTTAACTTACATCTCATAGTAAGCATTTATGAAATACTAGCTTATTTTAAAAGGTCAGAAAATGTGAATATGAACGAATTTTGATGCAAAATAGGTATTTTTATGTTGAATGGCAAAAGAAGTAAGGATTCCAGCTTACCTTATCCAACTTTTTTATTGTCTGGCCTGCATTCCACCATATCAAACTGGATAGCTAGCAGTTATCTGTACGAAAGAAAATGAAACCTGATTCTGACAAACGCATTTATAATTTTTGGTGTGATACAAAATTGATTTCAGTTCTTCGCAATTCTGAACGTGCTTTTATTTTATTTTAAAAACTCAATAATAGTATGTGACATAATTAATATTCATGTATTATAGTTATTTCATTTATATGTTATTGCTATGTTGTATCAAAATGACGTATGCGAAAACTCACCCATAGCAAAACGTAAGAAATTGTGAGATTACAATTACCTCACTAGAAACATATGGCCTTCTGTGAAAAAAGACGACAAACTTATATCACATATGATACTTTGAAAGATATTTCTATCTTTTAAAAGTGTTTCACATCAATTTTGGCAAATTTGACATACGATATTTCTAAATAACAATAATGATACGCTATTAGATGCCTCCACAAATAGGTCATTTACTTTATAATTACCATTTTCAGATCGACATTTTAACATATGTATTAAATTGTTGTTGCTGTTGTTAGTGGCATTTGCCATGGAGAAGCTTCGCCGAGGCATCAACGAGTTTTAAGCCGAAAGGAGCGTCTCTTGTTTTGAAGTTGTGTCAACTAGGACCAAAATTACGACTTAGCTACTCACTCATCACAGTCTTGCACAGTCTTTTTTTACAGGGGGGTACATGCATACACCTTACAGGTAGAACACAGAAAAACAACCATGCTCGTCCAGCTCTAGGAGAAGACACGCTACCCGTATGCCAGGACGCCGGCTCATACATATATTGATTTGTAAGCGATAAGTATCAGATTCTCCGACCCGGCCATAGCCAAGCGTAATAAACCATAAAACTGAATGTTCAGATCTCCTCAACAGCAACACAGGCGAGAACTGTGGTTGAGCCCTAAGAGCCATCACCGGCCATGGTACACCCCTTCCCGTAGGAATTGTGTTCCGTCATCAATGGGAGGAGCCTAACTTCCAACTATTAGTGTACTCTCCAGGGTGGCGAGATCCGACCCTGTGATCCAAGTTGTGAGCGATAAAAAGGTTTTGCATTCATAAAATTTTTGGCAAACTTAACATACAACATTTTGACATAATGGCAAAAATGTATAAGTTGGTATGACAGCATCAGATGATTCATTTACTTTAGGTCATTTACAAACTGCATATTAATTTACATTATTTACAGTCATTAATTTACAAACTGCATATTAAATTGTATCTCGTAGCTTTCCTGTCGTTAATAACAAACGTCACATATTATTAAAGTTATGAATTAGCACGTGTTTGACAGCATTAACAAATTTCTTCTTGTGTTACTTAAACCGGATTAATACATAGAAAATAACGTTTTTCCTCTGCTGGGTGTGATGTAACAATAAAGGAATCATCTATCTTCCCCGCAAGGTTTCAATAATGCAATATAGAAGGTTTCAAGTAGGTCGGAAAAATGCCTCGATCTCACCGGACGAGCAATTGCTTCAGGGGGTTCGGAAGTTTCACTTTCTTATTTCCTTAATTCTTCCGCTCCCATTGTGGCCTCGAAAGTTTCACTTTTCAATACTTCGTCGCTTCCTGATTCGAAGCTCAGGGGGAATCGTATCAACAAAGGACCAAAACAAAATACCTTCAATAAATCTATATTTAAACAGCTTTATTTAACATTATTTGTTTCATAATTGTAAAGATGGAACTACGAAATCGACTTTTAGCTCACACTTTATATGATATTTATAATTTTGTACATTTATTGGTAACAACAATAGCAGGCCCAACTGGTAGCAGTTTCCTTGGTCGTGGTGGCCTGGTGGTAAGGTCTCAGGTGTTCACTGTAGAATTTCAAGTTCGAGACCCTATTCCAGCGAAGAACCGTCGTGTACGTGGGTTTGTTGCACTTTAAATCCGTCTGGTCAAACGTTCTCCCGCTGGTTTAGTGTGCTGTGGAGAGGGGTTGCCTACTGAGGTGTCGTCCTCGTCATCTGGAGATGGTTCAAAATTACAAGATCCGTCCCAAAATAGGCCTAGTTTGTTTTACAACGGGACGTTGGTATAACTAAATTTATTGCATTGTCACTTTAGGCAGTTTTTGGCACGAAACAAACTCAGGATAAAGCGAAATATTTTTTTAATTAAAATATTATTTGCTTCTAACTGCTCTTGACTGCTAGCTGTCGAAACTATATTACAAGTATCTCTGTTTTCAGGACAGGCATTTATATTTTAAGATGGGTTAATATAACTGAACTAAAATAAACTAGAAATTTTTTACTGGCTTTCAACTAGTAGAGCGTCTTCCTCGTGTTCTGAGAGTCCAAGGTTTGAGTCCTGTTTTGGGCGTGGTTGTTCTGTGTGCTATCTGAGAGATGTGTGACTGCGTCCCCCTGTGAAAAGAGGCTGTGCAAGCAAATGTGGTGAGCGTGTAGCTAAGTCGTACCCTTGGCCTTAGTTGGCGCAACTTCAAAAACGAGAGACGCTCCTTTCGGTTTAAATCTACTGTTGTATCAGGGGGGAGCTTGTCCATGGCAAGTGCCATAAGTAACAACAACATCAACAGCAGTTTTCGTGGGTTTTGATGCTAGAGAAATAGTAATCGGTCTATGGCGAATGTTGAAATTTATTATTATAGCTATGAATGATAAAGAAATTTTAGAAATCAAGGTAAGAATTTATAATAAAAATCTTATTGCATATTACTTTGTTTGATGGGTTCAAAAAATGTTCGAATTTGAATCTAAAATATAAATAAGCTTTGCAATAGTAAAATGAGTTACCATTCCATAATTGCGGAGACATATTGTTAATTTGAGAAAAAAAGTAAGATTAATGGAAGTATTTAAAATCTTTCAGGCAAATTATTTATAGGGTTAGCTGAACCGAATTTAAATATTTTTTAAAAAGTGGTGAAAAAGAGGTGATTCTACTGATCGAAAACCTAAAAACTATGCTTTTAAAAACCTGTTTTTAGTTATTTTCTATAAAAAAAATCTGCCTGTCTCGTTGAATGTTAAATAAGTGAACATAAAAACTAAAAGGTTCAGAGAGCTAGATTGATGAAATTATTTATCTTATTATCAGAGTTGTAACTTCACATTAAATTTTAAAGCTTAAAAATTAATTCATTTATTCAAAAAATTTAATTTCGGTCGGTGGTTTTGGTCTCCCGAAATCAGGGAGAAAACAGGTTGAATTTTTAATTTCGTTTTATTTCATCTCCATAGGCACGCATTGCATACAAATAGCGCGGTCACAAAAACAGACGAAGGTAAATAAGATAAAAAAGTGCATAAAAGGAATAAAATAATTTATCTCTGGTCTTATATAACCGACACGTGTCGAGTTTTGACAGGAACTCACACGTGTTAAACTTGACAAGAAAAAAGCAGGAATTCTTTAGAAGTATCTGTTTACATCCTCGTTCTCTATCCCTTCACTCAACACGTGGGGACCGATCGCGCAGTACCTTTACAAAACTTCATTTGATTTATTAAATTTAAAAAGTGGAATGTGATCAGAAAATAAGAGAACATTTTAGAATGAAGTTACTATGAGCTAAATTAAGACAAAACTTTGGAAATTAATTATGATTGAAATTAGAGTTTAAGATATCATTACATATATGTAATGATATCTCTTAATCTAAATAGCTGATTAATTTTATAATTTTTTTATCTTAAACTAGCCCACATTACTTTAATCTAAAGAATTTTCAAATTTTCTAATCCACAATCTACTATTTTATTTATTTCTAAAACGAACTCTAAAACAATTTTGAGTCTGGAATTCTTACGCTCTGAGTGAAGGCATAAAATTCTTTAGCATCCGCAGCATAATTTCCAAATAACTAATATTTCCTCCCCCGCCCAATCCATACACGTAAAAAAACACCCTCAAAAAACATCATTTTCTTTCAGTATAAGAGAAAGTTTAGTAGATATTAATCCATCGGTTTAATTATAAGCAAATAGCTTAACTGAATTAAATTATTAAACAAAAGTAATTGAGAATTTTCAAATGGAAGCTTATAATTGTCAATGAAACAATTTCAATCAAACTTTTTATTGTAAATTGGCACAAAACCATCTGTAATACAAACTGTCATAAAAATATTTATTTAAAATCTTTTTTTGAATTAGTTTCATGGCTTTGAATCACACAAATTTCTTTTTTTAAAAAAGCTTATTTTTCCAAAGAGAAGAATAAGACTGAATATTCCATTTTTTACAATTAAAAATTCTGTCATATTTTTTGAATTAAAAATTAATTCAGTATTCATATTAGAGAAATATTGTAAAGCATTAAAAGTATTTTGAATAAAAATGTAAATCCTATTTTGCTGAAAAGTTTTATTGTGAAGTTTCACTTCAGAATGTTCGAATTTGCTTTTAATTTTAAATAATATTTTTTCTTCAACGTGGGGATTCAAAATGCAATGAAATATTAAATCTTGTTTTTTTCTACATATTTAAAAGATCATATAATCATAAAAGTTTTTTATCACTTCTGGTGATGTGATACATTCTCAGTTGTCTTATAATCTTTATTGCCAAAGTGCGTGGCATGACTTTTAAAATAGTATGCAGTGCGTGTATGAACTGGTTCTTTGAAACCTTTTTAAATGGAACAATGAATCATATTAAAATTGTTCTACGATGTCATGTGCTTATTCTAAAGAATTTTCAGCGTTTTAATCATTTGATTATAAATAAAAAAGCAAAATCTTTATTGCCTCTAGTTCTACCGAAAATACTGAAATAAAATCGTACTTTTTTAAATCAGAATCACAGAAGTAAGTTTTTCAGCGATTTCAAGCCATGGATAAAAATCCACCATCAATTATCAGCTTATTTTATTATAGAATCGACCTAAGACTGTAACTTCCTCACTACTAAGGGAAAATTAACATATTGAACAAAGAGTGTTAAAAAATATTGAGTGTTACCAAGGAAGTAAATACAATTTACCTTTGTTTGCATCTGTTTCTCTTAACAGAAATGCGTGATACAAGCAATTTATTCATTGTCCGACAATCCGTTTTTTCCACCTGCAAACGATTTATTTGCTGAGTAATTTAAACTTGCCATCTGCTTCGAGATGTATTTATTCAACGAGTGAAAAGCTATTGTTTTCATTTCCTATCAATTTATCCAGTGGAATCAATTTTCTAGACATCCTAGTCATGTCTAACATAAATAGGCTTGTGTATATACTGTCTTGCGATATAATGTAACATTTCGCTTTTTCCCCTTCTGAAAAATGAATAATGGATTCCAAAATATATTCACGCGCTAAGTTTGACTTATATCAAGTGCTCATAAATTAATTCCATCGAATTTTAATCTTTTAAGCTAATATGATTATTTATTTAGCCTACAAGATTAGAGTAATTAACAAAATTAATTTTTAAATCAAGCATCGTACTGGATGGTACAAGTCACTTTCTCTTTTATATTACCATAAGACAAAATTACAATATAATTCGTTTCGGTAAGAATGTCTTAACACAGGTTGTTACGCCTATATACTTTTCATTAGCATATATTACACAGGAATGCGCTTTATTAGCATATATATCTAACACGGATTGTTACACATATATGCTCTTTATTACGCATATATGCACAACAGTGCATAAACATGACTGTTGCCTAGAAATTGCTGATTTTCATTATTAGGCCATAGAAGCCATGTGCTTGCCAAAAATCAAGTTGAGTCATTTTTGCCCTAATTCGGAACTGCATCATTTTACTTTCATGAAAATGAATATGACAGTATTGGATATCAGGATAAAAGTACGAAATATAGAGAAATAGTTAAATATGATTAAGAAAGCAACGCTTATAAAGACGCAAAAAGCTTAAAATGAAAATAAAAAAAAAAACAGAAGAAAAGCAATGGATTCAATTTGTGCTTATATATCAAATGATGCAAGTCGCCCCTCCAGTTCTGGAATCATTTCAAATCTTACAGAGGAAAAAAAATACATGACTTCGCAACTTAAGTCCGATTATAAACGCACTCAAGTTGTAAAAGTTACAAAAAACTAACTGGTGGCTTTTTAATGCCATCTGCAACTGTGTCACTTTATATTACATGTATGAAAAAGAAAATAAAAGTACTGAATGAGAATATAAAAGTACTAAATATAGCGAAAGAATCCAGTATGGCGTAACACAAATGAAGACGGAAGCAGTTTGAAATAAAAATTAAACATAAAAAAGCAGAGAACGGTAAAAAGCAGGAAAGCAGAGAATTTAATTGTGCTCATGCATCAAATGATGCAAGCCACTCTAGTTCTAGAATATACAGAAGATCTTGTAAAGTAAAAAAATACATGACTTCAAAAACACAAATATGAGCTAAAGTCCGATTTTAAAGGCAGTCAAGTTGTTAGTCATCACATGAAATGATTGCATTAAAATACGATAACTTGTATAAGTTTCGATGTATATTATAGTGTTTTTGAAAAAGGGTTCTGAGACAAATGTTTATAGCAATTTCATTACTTTTTTCTATTCCTACTATATGCTCATACCCTCCTTATATATATTTATATATATTGATCAAATTTTAAATCGTTAATAAAATATTTTTTTTATTTAGCCACTCAAGATCAAGTACTTTTTCAAAACTTGTAAAGGATCACGATTGATGTTAATACAGTTTTTTCAAACATTACTTCATTAATTTAATTTTAATTAATTAAAAACTAACTTTATCGCCAAAATCTTCATTTCCCCATCGCCAAATAAGTAACGAATTCAATTTGTTTTTCCCCCATGAGGTTAGGCTTAACATGCTTTCGGCCGATTGTTTCAAACGATTCCGTTTATTTTCTTAATGTTTAATGCATTTAAAACTAACATCGTTAATTCATCGATTTTTTCATTTCATTTTGAAGTACTTTCGAATTAAAATAATACAAAATAAAGAAAATTAAAAATTTCTAATTTGTATTGCGTTACCAAAACTAGCGTAGATAATTCCCGCATTTTGCGTTGCCTCGATTGGAGGTGAATTCTCAATTGGCGTTGAAAATTCAAAGCTAGTATAGTTTTTTGATCAATTATTTACAGTAAATGTAATTATTAGCCGTGATACCCTAGTTGGTAGGGTGTAGGATTCAAATTCCTTGGGCTGCGAGTTTGAACCCGCCAGCCGAAGACTATGTGTGGGGTTGTCACAAAATCTATCCTGATCACAAAGTCCTCCATGTCATGAGTAATACCACTGGGAGTACTGAGTCAGAGGTGGTCGTTTTCTATTCCAGATCTAAATTACGACCTCTTGGATGAATGAATAAAATGCATGAATGAAGTCCGCTCCGTAAAAAGGGTTTGTTGCGTGTGTGAGCTAGGAGTCAGGCTTCTGCCTTTGAGTGCTCAGGGATCCATAATCTCTGAATCTACGACACTCTTCTTTCCGTTGTAAAGCGGAACACGAGGACAACAACCACAATTGTAATTATTTAATAAAAAGAGGCTAAAATAAAAAAAAAATTTTGTTGACCTTAGTAGGGATATGCTTTAAATTTTTTATACTACTAGTTTATACTTAAGATTGGAGAAATTTAACATGTATTGAGAATGAACCCATAAGAAAGTGAAAGTTAGACGCCTATAGTGTGTGACGTAGGACACAGATTTATTTTTCTACGTATTCAGTTTTATTATTAGGGTAAAATTAATGACAATTAACAATGAAACGTGAAAGGCAATATACTGAAGAGAACACTTCCTTATACAGAAAAAAAATGAATTTAAAAATACGGCGTGACTTTTCTATGCTAATTAAGAGAATAAAGATTTATATCTCCAGCATATTTAACTGACAGCATATTTATGAGCATGCTTAGATGGAAACTATAAATAAAGCGAGTTCAGTGGATAAGGACTAATTAAACAAATTGGCTTTTACAGAAGAAGCTAGCTAGTTCGTGCAGTGTCTAGCTGAAAAATAAAAATATATATGTTGTATTCATAGAAAATGCAAGAAGAATTTGAAATTATCATGATCTGCAGAGTAATATTTATACATTGATTATATAAATACGTAGAAATGACCCGACGAGAAATAACTTCTAAAAAATATATAAGGATTGAGGAAAGGTTAATTCTACACGAATGATGATAAGACAATGAGCCAATTAATGCTTGGGATTATGATTAACGTTAATGCATAAAACATTCAAAGAAATTTAAATCTGAAATCAGCACACACACTCTTAAAATAATGGTTACACTGTAAAAATTATCAAAATATATCGGAGAAATAAATAATTCAAAATTTTGTTCGTTATTCGGAAATTAAATAAACAAAATTTAACACAATCCAGAAATTCGGGAATATTAAAAACGGAATAAATTAAAAAATACTTTGTTTTAAAAGCATCAGAGAGAAAAACTGCCAACTATATACAAACAATAATCTACAAACCGAATAACTCATTGTTTCAAGCCAAAACACTGCCACAGTTTTTATTTTATACGAAAATTTGGAACCTTATATATGACATCAATGGTATTTGACTCCAGTCATCTACAATTTTCGACGGCAAAAACACAGTTTCATTGCTAATTTTTCATGGAGAAAAACTTTGCCCAACTTTGCCTCCTAAAAACACTACAACCGATGTCACTAATTTTTATTTTATATGAAAGCTCACCGCCTCTAAATACGTCATTAAATGCTACCCACATCATTCTCTAGTTCTGATAAAAATATCAAAAACTCGTCTTCAATGTGGAGGTGAAAATATTGTATAAAATTTTCACGAAGTCTCTAACATCAAAACCTGGACCTATTTCGCCAATTTATTTCCACACCTTGTAAGCATAGGAATATTAGGATATTGGCATTAGGATAAGGATATTAAGCCTTAGGATATTGGTGATGAGTACATTTTTGTTGTGGAAATCTTTGTTTAATGCAGAAGAATAATTTAAAATAGTAAGTAATTTTTAGGGGAGATGCAGTTGATCAAAATTGTTGGGCATGAAAAAAATTAAATTTATTAATGTGCTGGACTAACTGAATTCCTCAAGGAAATATTTTCTATTATATAAAACTTTAAAAAAAGATGTTCTAATTTTTTTTTAATTTTCGGTCAAAGAAGTTATGATTAAAATTATGGCAATATACCGAGTAATTTTGTCACAAATATGTAAAACAGATATTGCATTCAAATCATTTAATAATTTTTACTCAAAAAATTAGCTTACAAAACAAAGAAACTGAGTAATGGAATTATGATGATTAAAACTCCTTTTAAGAACTAAATGGGAAATTGAACAAAGCATATCTTCAATGTAATAATAAAAGAGTAATGTGTTATAATCGATCCCAAATTTCTCTGTCTAGAAAATATGGACATAAAAATATATATCCAGTCAAAATCCAAGTCTGTTTGTCTGATCATTCGCTTGCTTAAAAAAACGTACAACTAAACATATCATATTTGGTATATAGTTTAGTAACCAATGCTTGAAACCAGTATCAAATTTTGAATTATTCGTCGATTATCCACCAATTTCTTTATAATAATGCATAGAACACGATAATTCAAAAACATAACAAGCTAGATCATCGAATGTATGTATGTGATTTCTACAGCAAAATTAAAGATCTGTCTCAAAATTTAAAAAAAAATGTTTCAAAAATTGTTTGCTTATCTTTGCATCTGATTCTAATTAGATAATTCAAAAGTACAACAAGCTAGCAAATGCTATGCTTTCTCTATGTGATAATAATTTTTAAATAGTGGGTTATTATCAAATATTTAACGCGGTTGATCAAGGGGTAAAAATTCGAAATTTATCTTTACTTAACGAGAAAACTAAGCACAAAAACGTTTTTTATTGTGGAAATATACAAAATAATATATAAGACTAGTTATTTATCTTTAAAAAATAGGAAACATATTTATGATGAATCCGCTATCGGTGTTTTTTATTCCATGTTTTTAAAACTAACGTTCAAAGTGTCGCACCCATTTTCGGCATGACATCCTTAAAAAGTTCCGTACATAAATAGTTCTAAAAAAATCAAAAATAAATAGTTCTCAAAAAAATCAAATTAGTTCTAGATAAAAATTAACCGAAATAGTTCTCTTCTTTCAAAACTTCGTAATAGAAAAACAATCAAAATAATCGGATTGTTCTTGTTTTGTTTTTTTAATTTCAAATAATAATTCCTTCTCGTGACGTATTCGAAACAAAACATAAACACCTATCAGTGGTAAACAAGCTCTAAACTGGGTTTACTTTTGAATGCAAAACTTCCTGTTTTTTTTTCCCTTCAGTTTCCCCAATGACAGATGCAAATAATTATTTTTTACTTATACGCTGGTTTCATTGCACAATTTTTTGCATGAAATTTTGATGTATCAGCTGGAATATTATCGGCATATGGTATTTTGTGGCAACAAATAACAATCGCATATCCCATCCAACAATCGAGAACATAAGTAACTAAACAATACGACCAATAAAAGTTTTTTTTAATATTCGTTATTTTTATATATTCTTGCCGATATAATTATTTTCGTTTGCATTCAATTTGGGATATTAAAATTCATGAAATGTTCTTAACATTTTTTAAAGATTCAAATAAATATAATTCAATGAAAATAATTCTTATAATTACACGACTTAATTTAAATTCTTATTGATATAAGAACATAACGGATTTTCGAATGTTGGTCACTCTTTTATCACACGTTTCTCTTGGCATAAACAGATAAAAACACAAATGAGTTGATCTTGTTTTACTTCCTTATTGACAGTTTACATATTTTTGTATCACTCTTTTTCAAATAAGCTAATTTACAGATTAGAGAAATAGGATTTAGATGCATATATTAGTTATGAGGTGAAAAAACAATGAAAACAGAAAGTTAATGGTCGTTTGAATCTTAATAACCCTACAAATTCATGTCACTTGTATTAGTAAAGATAAAAATCATTGTGGCGTTGTATGTATGGATATATGATCTACATTAAATCTAAAACGACTGGGCAGATTTCAACTAAACTTTGCATATCTATTTTTTAAAGCAAGTTAAGGGAAACCGTTAGCTTTTCAAATTGCAAAATATGTTTTGGAATTTTTTTATGGATTATAAGTAGTTTTTTAATGGTACCTAAAAGAATCATAAGAAAGAAATTAAAATACTCTTCTTCAAGCGATTACAAGAGACCAAAGCTCAAAGGCAGTCGATCATGTGACAGTCAATCAAAGGCATTCGATAATAAAAGGATTAGATTTATTCATGTAAAATTAGTTTTTGTATTGAAAATATTAAGAATAAAGGCTTTTAAATTTCAAGTAACACAGCGTATATAAACTAGTATTTTTTAAAAAAAAAATATGAAAATTATTTACCGTACTTGGTTGATTATTAAAATTATTTACCGTACTCTAATTATTCAGTCGATTAAGTTTACTAATTTAAAAAATTCCACGAACTTTAAGATTTAATATTAAACATTTATATTCATGTTATTTTAAAAGAAAATTATTTTTCAAGAAAGTCTTTTTTATATTCTAACGCAATATGGCTTTATTTGGAAATTAAATTACATTCTTAGATAAATGTATGATATTAATTGACAATATTCGCATGATTACCATATTAATATGATTATATATATAAGAATCAAAGTTCCCTTAGCTTATTATGTCCACAAAACAGAAAAAAATCGCATTGTATAGTTAACTAATGTCTAAGTTTCAATTTGTGTGAAATGATTATAAATCAGCACTATTTAAAGATAGGGGGGCGACTTTAAAAATTATTTTCAAGTTGGCTTGTTTTAAGGTTTCATTTTCAACTTCCAAAGTTGAAAATTTGATTCTGGAGTCAAAGACTAATGGTTCTTTTATTGATATTGAGTAAAAGTTTGGAGTGAGAAGTTATTATATAATATATCGCAATGTTATTTAAAAAGAGAGCAGAAAAAAACACTCAGTTAAGGGATTCAAATCTCAAAATCTAAAAGAATACTGCTACTTTTGTATTTCATAAATTTTTCAACATGTGAAGAATGAGTTTTTGCGCCGTTATAAAAACACCAAAGACTTTAGCGTTTAGCATTCGAAGGAATAAATAAAGCACTTTTATTAGTATTCTGGAAAAAAAAGAATTTTTATATTAATTATTTTCTATTGATCATAACACCTGTTGTTTCTAAAACACCATCAATGAGCATACAAGCCCGAAATTCAAATTTAATTAAATTAACGATTAACTGATAATTAAATTTTTAAAAAACTTTAAAATAGTATATTATCAAAAGTACAAAAGTGTACGAAATTTCAAAGCTCTAAAATATCACGGAGTCACGGAAAACTCGATTAAAAATTCTTTCTTTAACTAAATTCTTTCTAAAACTAAATAAAAATAAATAAAAGTGTTTGCCATTCTGAAAATTCCTAACAATTCCTTGCTATTCGTATAAAAAAGATTCTACCATTATACAAGCACGAATAAATTGAATGAAAAGTAAATAAAAAATATTCTCATTGAATAATGTGCTAAATATTTTAAAATGATCGTAGGTATTCATAGTGGTTCTCTCTTCCGGAAGTTAAACTTAAATCAAAAAGGCAGCCCTACATCAGTAAAATGAGTCGTTAAATGCGTGTGCCCAAAAAGATAACCTTAATACCTCCTTACGCCTTAATGTGCATTCCATACGTCACAGTTCCAGTTTAATTTCAGACGATGCGCATACATTGTTAATTTGTTGCTCTTTTAAATATTCACTCAATTAACATTCAGGGCGAAAGAAAAATAACGGGTTTGTGAGACAGGAAATGAAATTTGACACGGAAATATTTCCCACTATATATCAATTAGCAATTCATTACAAAGTTCATAAAATCAAAGTTGAACGCAATTTTTCCCAAGATCACCGGAAGGAAAGAAAAAGATCTACAGGTCGTCACCTTTCATTCGATGCGATCCATTACAAAAATGATTTTTTTTTTATTACGAAGTTTATAACACTTAATTTAATTATTTTTTTGCTTAGATTAACTTTTGTTAGAATAAAGAATATTTACTTAAAGGGACAAAAAGAAAGAGAAAAAAATCTTCAGGTCACCATCTTTCATTTGATATCACCCATTTCAAAAGGACTTTTTTTTATTACTTTATTTTTTTATCTTTTAAAAAAACTCCTACATGAATAATACATGACAATTAAAGAGCAAATCTTATTTAAGTTTACGCCTCCAGAACTCGTTTTCTATACTTTTTTTCTTCAAATTCCAGACATTTTCTTTAATATAGTTTAGAATTCCATTTATCATTTCTAAACAAAAAAAATCTTTTTTTTTTGTAGAGGTAATACCAAAAAGTAGGTCTGTTAAATGATACGAGTTTCTGTTTTTCTCCGTCTTTGACTAAAGAATCAGCCAATATGGATAATGAAGAACTCATATAACCGAAAAAAAAAACAATGGAGAGTAAAACAAAAGATGACAGTCAACTAGTAAGACTAACGACACCGAATTTCATACTAAATCGCATAATTAGGAGTGACCATTAATTAAAGAACAATAGAAAGGGTGCTCTATATTTGGTTAAAGCGAAAAAGGAAGAGGGAAAAGGTGACCAGAACACGGAAATCAACTTTTGTTAGAGCCTAAGTTCAACGGCCCATTAGAAATGTAATATAGAGAAAGGCAATTATTTATTTCGTCGAAAGGGATAGTTTCTGTAATGAAAGATTGTAGAAGCGAAAAAGGGTAATTGGTAATATTATTACTCGTGAGAAAGTCAAGGAAGTGATATTGAATAACGCAAGTAGTTATCAGCTGCTCGAATGTGATTGTTAGCTTAAACAGGAGCAGATGCAAGTTCAGTTACATGGTTGTATTTAAATAAGCTCAAGTTTCTGATTACTTTTTTTCTCTCCGGAAACTATCGTCTGACTAAAACAATGAATGTAGAGTAAGCTACTTTACAGAACGAAATGTTTATTATTTTAGAACATAAGATGTCCTATTTCAGCTGATTTTTTTTTTTTTGTTATTAATTTTTATGATTCATATTTTCTAAAATATTCGAGATTTTGAAAACGATCTGGGGTGTTATTTAAATAACTAGTACTTTGGTCTATCTTCTTTGAAAGTAATACTACAGAAATGATTCATTCAAATACTTTTAATTAGAAATTTCAAACGGCTTCTTCAATTTCCTGCTAACATAATGCTAATATATCACCAATAATAAGAATTTACCTTGGACAGTTCAATTCTTCTAAAAACAAGAATAAGAAATAAATAATCCTAAATAGTTTTCCGTAATTAACCGCATCAGTACCTTGAGTCTTCAGTGACCTTATTCGAATTGCATTATGGTCCTTGGTAACTGCAGGATCTTGCATCTCAACAAAGCATTTAATGGTCCACTTTCTATGAATTTTGAACAGGTCAAATGTTAACTGGACTATTTGTTTTTGAAATTCAGTAGTAAAATTTCAAATATTTCGTTAATCGTTAAAATAACTATGCATTCATTGATTATTCATTATTGGTAAATTTTAAAAATAACGTATCCTACTCTTTTTAATTTAAAAATTGACGTTTATTCTTTCTGTAAATATTTTTAAACCCATTTTTTTTCTCAATTAAAATTTTTGGCGTAATTATCTTTTTATTTTTATCGCCAGTTTCTAATTAGTCAAATTCTGTTGAATTCATAAGTCAACATTTCTGATATTAACTTTCTATAAATCTTCAAAAAAAAAAAAGAATCAAACGCACACTTTTAAGAATTTAAAATATAAAATTCATTCATCAGATGCCCTAATCACAAATATAATCACGCATGTCATTTAACACTTAAATAAAAAAAATTTTAACCTATTTGGCCATCACGTTGGTTTATTCTCTCATTTTCTGAACGCACCATTGATTTCAAAAGTAGCATATTCATTAATTTCATATACATACTACTTTCTTCCATAAATTCTATCACCGAATGTCCTGCTTTAAAAGATTTCAATGTATTAAATTTTGTTTCCACGCAAAATACTATATATGTTATAAAAACTATTTTATAATTAATGTGCCAGTTCACAATCATAATCCTGATATATATTTTTTAATTCGTGGTATATTGAATATTTATTTTTTAATTCGTGGCACATTTCGGACACTTTATTTTCGATTAATTGTACCAAAATTCTTTCCAGATTTACAATCTTGGCCACAAGACTGTGTACATAATTTAAATCATATGAGTCCTTATGTTTTTGAGTTGCCGAGTTCACATATACGCATATGTACAGATTGACAACCAATCATCCAGTTGACAAATTTGATCCAGAGAGGTGTAGATCTATAATTCTAATGACATATGTATATGGTTGTAACTGTATCTATAACTGCAATATATAATTGCTTTTCAAATTTTATTCATTTAGGTCTTCATGCTTTTTAAATTATCATGTTCATATTCACACGATTGGGCCAACAAACTGGCCTCTTCTAAATGGGTTTCGCTCTAAATTTGATTAAAAGCGATAAATTTGTTGTAATTTTTCACCATCTAGCTCAACATGTTTTTGTTCTATACATGATTTTCAGAATGAGGGAAATCTGAAACGCGTAGATTTATATACATCTGCAGGCCCAATTTTTTCAACACTTTTTATTCTTGCATAGTAAAATCTCCTGATGTAGTTGATGTTTCGAAGGGGGGGGGAAAGGAGTTAATTCTATGTTACTCATTTCTTGGCAGAGGATTCTCCCAGCAGAAGAATTGATAGGATAACTTATTTCTCGTAAAGTCATTTTTTGCTATCTCGTATACATAGTATAGAGAAAGTATTGCAATCAACAAAAAATTCGCCCTCACGTTTTTGACGAGTCACCTAGTTTTAGACAAGATGAGTTCGAAAACACATTTTTTGCAGAATTCTCGTTTATCTATTACAAAGATAACCTAAAAACTCTCTGAGCTAGACTATTGAAATTTGGTATACAATTTTTATACCAAATGTGTAGATTTCTGCCAAATTTTAACCAAATTCTGTTCAGAGGTAGTCCTTCTATCCGAATATTATTTAAAGCTATAACTACAAAAAGAAGTGAGCTAGATAGATAAAATTTGTTACACATATTTGACGTCTATAGTATAGACGTTGATCAAATTTAGAGTCGAATTCAACAAGGGTTTGACCATCTGTTGGTATGTTGTTTTAGAAATTTATAAACACGATTATTCTAAAACGCAATTATAAATCAATCAAATTTTTTATGGGATTTTTGGGACAACAATTTTAGTTTCCCATCAATTTTTTGTTTCAATCGGTTTCGAAAAACGCTTCTTAGACACATATTCGGTTTTTGGATTCTATTAACAGTGTCAATGTTAACATCGCCAAGGATAACACAATAGATTAAGTAAAAATTGTAAATTCGTGCCAAAATTTTGTATTTTGTTATTATTGTCCGCCAATATTATGTAAGACATTTTCTTTTGTTACATTTTTAAGAGAGAGAATGCGAGAAAGTTTTGGGAAACCACACCCACTGTTTATCTGATTAATATTAATTATTTCAACATGCGCAGTGGGCTCCAAAATTAAATCTATACAACGCATATGACATTCTCAAATGAGTGAAAATTGTCAGCATGTCGTAAGGTTCTAACCGTAAAATTTAAACTTAAATTATGGAGGCCTTCGAGAAAAACCATAACCTCAAAGTTGTTCTCTTTCTTGTGATAGACGTCTGGAAAATCAATCCTAGAATTGAATTGTAAACCACAGGACGTCAATCATCTTTAGACAATCGTTCTTTTCAAGTTCCAATAAAGAAAGTGTTATGTTTTCCGAACATTGAACTCATCACAGAAGAAGCAGTAACGATTATTTGTAAATGCAAAAAAATTCAGTGTTTTCTTTTCTTTTTCAATCATAATCACTCGTCTGGCTTTATAATTATTGTAAAAGCAATTTAATCACAAATTACTTCCTCTTCCGCTTAAGAAAAAAGTTTTTGATTCATCGGAAAAGTTTTTGATGCAATGCTTAAAAGACAGCGACAATAATTACGTAATTACTTCGTTTCATTAAACTAATGAAATTTTTCAATGGTCTAAAGTGTTAAATCCTTTTTTTTCTGGGGATGAGAGAAATATTTTAATGTATTTCAGTTTGTTTTCTTTTATGTAATGTCAATAATATTTGTTTTCGCCAGAATCGCAGGATTTTAAAACTTTCCTTTTTTAATCAAAAACTTTTATTTAACTTTATTAATTTTATTTTGTAAAAAGGAAATTTTGTAAAAGAACATTTTTAAGATTAAATGTTGTAAAATTATTAAAATATAAAATATGATAGTAAAATTGTTTTTTCAAACATTTTTTGGAATTCTTTCCCATTTGGTAGGGAAAATGGCGTTATATAAAGTGCTTTTAAATATGACATATACTATATGACATTCTCTGTTACGTCTGTCAGCTCCACGAGAATTCAGTCAATTATTCCATGTGTATAGGAGGAGATAGAAAATTTCCTTTAGTAAAAAGAATTCTATTGGTGATCCATTTATTTGTAAGAGATCAATAGGCTCATTTTGCTGATTAATATCCACGATATAAAGTTTTTTTTTCTTTTTGATAATCTAAATTAACAACAGACATTTTCGAAACACAAAATAATCATATTCTTGAAAGTATTTGAAATAAAATTATTAATATCATCATAAATAATACATAATCAGAAAATAATACATAATAATGAATCAAGGATGTGTATTATAAATCAGTTTTGAATGATTTCGTGAAAACTCTAAAGATGTTAAGCAAAACATATTTAATGGTAATATACAACTGAAACTTGAAATATTTCTATACTAGAAACGACATTAAAATAGTACTGTTCTAGAAATGTCATTAAACTATTACTATACTAGAAGGTCATTAAAGCATCAATATACTAGAAATTACACAAAATTTTATTTGAAAAAGATTTTCAACAAAATTTGTATTTTTTTAAAATGATTTATTCGAATTTTTAGTGATACTCTTTCCATTACTCTAACATCATATATCAGTGGATAAAAGTCAGCAATACAAAATTATACGAGTAAAACCTCGTAATCATTAGAAAATGTTTCCTCGTGTATTCAAATGGAAGTTTTCGATACGAAATAACCCATTCGATGCGACGAATTACAATTATTTATATAAAAAGTACTAAAAATATATATGAAATTGTTTTCGGACAGAAAAAAGGTAGAGTAACGAATAATATTTATATTTCTGCCCATATTGATAACGCATATTAACAGTAGTGAAAGGTTAGTTTAGTCATGTTAACATCCCGTTGTAAAGCAACACTAGGACTATTTTGGGACGGACCTCACAATTTTAAGAGTAAGAGTACCACAGAGTGATCACGTAACAAATACAATGTTCCTTATGTATTCCTTATGTTTGAATGTTTAAATTCTAAAAAAAATAATTGTTTCATAAATTTTCATGTGTTTATAATGTAATGAGATGTAATATTTATGTACGAAATATATTATTGTACACATTTGATTTGTAGAACTTTTAAGGAGTGATTATTAATGATGATTCAGAAATACATATTATTTGTTTTGTTTCGTTTTTTTTAAAAATACAAAAAGGCATTTTTTCTATTAATTAATTACAGCTATTTCTCGGTTCATTTCAAATTTAATTAGTTAAAATTATAAATTCATGCATTTAAGGGTTAAATTATTAGGACATCGGTAACCTGACGGATAGATACCGTCCTTTTTAAATCAATAAATAAAATTAATCTTTTTGAATTAATCTCTGAAGAACTCATCATTTAGTACGATTATCATTAGTTTACTGACCCTCATAGTACCCTCATCATTTAATTTACTGATTTTAGTCCATAACCAGCGTTTCTAGGCAGACACGCGTCATCTCCAAGAGTTTAAAGTCTTTTCCAGCTACAATCTGATTTATAACATTAAAACTGTTCCAAACATAGCGATTTGCTCTACGACATATTTTTTTAACCATAGGATCATATAAATTAAAATGGTACTGAAAAGCATTCTGATTGGAGACTAAATTTTCTAATTAGGAAATTCACAATTACTCTGATTAATTATATGGATTGAATTCCATAATTATATTCCACAAAATTATTACTATTAGATATGGAGACTAAATTTTCTAATTATAGATTCTCAATCATTCTAATTAATTATAATGATGGAATTCTCTAATTATACTCCAAGATTATTATGATAAAATATGGAGGTTAAATTCTTTAATCATGGAATTCAATATTATTCAAAAAAATCTAGACTAAAAATGAAAAGGACACCTTTCATTTTTCAAATTAATGGAAATTTGATTAATGATTCTGATTAATTATAGAGATCGAATTCCATAGTTATATTGCCCAAAATTATTGCAATTAAATATGGAGACTAAATTTTCTAATTATGGATTCCCAATCATTCTAATTAATTATAATGGTGGAATTCCCTAATTATACTGCCCAAAATTATTATGATTAAATATGGAGGTTAAATTCTTTAATCATAGAATTCAATATTATTCAAAAAATCTAGATTAAAAGTGAAAAGGGGACATTTAATTTTTCAAATTAATAGAAATTTGATTTCCAAAATATGTGTCTCAGAAAGATTAATTAAAAAGTCATGGACGTTTAGATTCAAAAGTTCTCTGATGTTTTTTGTAATTAAAATAAAATACTCCCACATTAAACGATTAAAAAGCAATTTATTATTTTAGCTAAAATTATTTTTGCATTTCGGGATGATGGATTTTAACGATGCTTTTATTTTCTTTTTTTTAATAAATATTTAGAGAGAACTTTACACACGGGAGAATTCAATACTATTATTATTGTATGTTTGAACTTTTTCCCCGTTTATTCCGACTTCCGTCAAGTGTTTAATCAATTTGGAAAAAATACAAAAGGAAAGGCAGCTGCTTCTTTTTTTGAAAATTCGATAGTTTATTATTATGAGCAAAAATAAATAAATAATGCATGGGATATCTCCTGTCAAATAATACAAGACGTTTTTTTTTTAGTTTTAGTTTTACAGAGAAACTTTCTGTTGGGTTATCTCGTAGTAATTATAATTATATTGTATAATTTTTGGAGCTATACGAGGGAGAAGAACTTCATAATTTTGATAGTTGTCAAATCTTTGTTTAGATAATTTTATTAGATCAATGTTCGCTACTGAATCTGCACGTGATACTTTTGGAACTGACCTAGTAATTTTAAGTACAATTAATTGATTTTGGATTGATACTCGAGACAGCATTCTCATTTTCAAACTTTCTCACCACTCCTCAGAAGGCATATTTGACCTAGCTCTTGACGTAATAACACAGCGAATTTTTCATCAAATACAAGCAAAGGTTCAAATAAAATAACCCTTCTTTATAAAATGAACTCCCCCTGGGTATTCCATTACAATTGAATAGCAAATTCTATAATAATAAATCTTTTGTTAATTCATTTTTATAGAACTTAGATTTTTTTAAAAAAACTGTTTTAATTTGCCGAAAAACATGAATTTGGATCCCACTATGCATGTTGGTAGGAACTAATATGATACGTAATATATCTGATGAAAACTCAGAAAGGAGAAATAATTGAAGAGGAATATATTTCTTATGATAATTATTCAAAATCGAGTGGCAAATTAATGAAAATAAAAAATGAAGATATTCAGCTTTAGCAATTCGAATGAGGATAAATAAATTAATTCCTCTTTTAAAAACCGAATTAAAAAAGGAATTCAAGAATAGAAGCAATACAAATTTTATTATTATCTATAGTTTTCAAAAATATTATCACGAAAATTCATCAAGTCTCCAAAATAAAAAGTAAAAAATAACATTCTAAAAAGGTTACAATTTGGAGATTTTTAAAGTAGTTTAATGAGTAAAATTTAATGTTGTATTTCCAAAAGTTTTGCGAGTATTTTTCCTCTTCCTTATGGGTTTAATCATAAGCGTTACTGATTTTGAATTTACATTAAATAATCTACAATACCTAAATGTTAGAAAAATATCAACATTCCTTCAATTGAAATAAAAATCACATATTTAGGATTATAT
>JAOUZG010040121.1:1094734-1132355 GCA_026289955.1 Argiope argentata
ATACTTTGTTATTTTTAATCCAATTTTTAAAAAGTATAAATTCGCTTTGTTGTGAATTTTTGGTTTTAAAAATTTAATTATTATTACAATAAAGAAACAGTTTAACACCAATGAAGGTTAAAAATATATTTAAACTGCATAATAAAATTATTTTCAATAAACTGGAATCATTTTTAGGAATCGAAATATAAAATTTAAATTTTTTTTCTTAAGGTGAGAAATTATAATTAATTATTAAATATATACTAAACATAATTTTCTATTTGAAACTCTTTATTTTAAATGCGTTATAAATGTAGTTGTAATATATGTACTACAATATATTTGTATCATCTATTCTTAATCGCATTTGATTGCCTGAGTAAGATCGTCTTAATTTATCTTGTAGAAGCGTTGAAAAATATTTATAATTTTAGCTATTATGATTTCAAGTATTTGGTGTCAGACACGTGATTCGCATAAAAACTTTCAAAATTGCACGTTTTTATCATTATAGCTTTTTTTTCTTGCTTTAAAACGAAGTATTGATCTGATTAAAATAAATTCATTTTTATCATCATCGGTTCTTAATTCTCAATCATATTTAACTCGGACAAAAAAAAAACTTTTTCAAAAAATTTACAAAAAACTACATCCACAATATGTTTTTTAAATCCATGTTTTTTTCTGTAAATCCATATACACTTACCGTTATACATTTACATTTAAATCATCATCGAATGCTAGTTCCCCTTCAAGGAAAAACTAATGTGTATTTTGTAAGTTAAAATTCCTAAAACTAAACAAGAAAACACAACATTAGTGTTGTAATAATAATTATTATTATTATAACACTAATGTTTATCTCAATATAATCGCTAATTATTTTGAAGAATATATTTAAAAAAAGAAGCAGAAAAAGAACCCTAAGCTAACCTTTTAAATATTCACGGTTATATCCAATAAGAAACCATTAAAAAAACTAAAATAAATATTATTAACATTTTTTCAAAGAAAGATGACGTGCGGTCAAAAATTCCATTGTCCTAAAACAATGAATCCTGATAAAGTCTATCTCAATTACATCGATAACCATCACAAAATCGGCAATTCATTTGTGTTTGAGTCCGCCTACTTGACAACCATCTTGTGAACATATACCACTGATCATCCTTAAGAAGTTATATCATCCGTGTGATTAACGTTAAATTCTCTATTTTAAGCTTCGATGGTTGAAATACACCGTTCACGAATTGCGCAATCAATAAGATCCATCGACGAAGTGTCTGGTCTAAAAAAGTAGGACAAAAGCGATCACAGATGATAATTCCATCGAAAGTGAAGAGCACTTTCCTTACTTCCACTTGCCCTAGATGGTATCCTTTTTTTTCTACATGATTTCCAAACTTGTTTCCAACTGAGTCTTCTCGCCCTTTATTATTTTCAGAACTTCCTTCCTTTAGTTAGGAATGACCCAATCTTTTCCCCTCCCCTTTATTTCCACTCCAACCCGGGGGGCAAACACGGATTCGGTAAAAGAGAAAGGTATTACGTAGGGTGTAGGTTAAGGGGAAGTATTTAACGGTTATAATTTATTTTTTTATTTGATTATCTGGACTAACAACATGGCGAAAGGCGCCAGTGGACAGGTATATAAATGCCGGCTGTTCCGTAGTGGACATCATAACCTGTCAAGACTTTCAGTCATTCTTTCTTGTGTGGATATCCTCCTCGGTAACTTGAACTAGCCATCATGAAATTCCTCGTGAGTATACCATACAGCCATATAGTAGATAGTTCTATAAGTGAACTTGTGTGTTCGAAAAGATTTTGATACTGTTACCACCTGCATCTATGGATAAAAGGATTTAACCGCAAACGCCATCAAAACAGATTTTAGTGGGCCGCTTTAATCGGTATTAAAGCAATTTCAATAGGAATTAGTGCGGTTTTCAACAAGGATTAGAACTAACCGCTTTATTTGATATTAAAGCATTTCGGTAGGGCTAGTGTTGATTTTCAAGTTAGTTTTGAGTTAATCCGCTGTATTCGATCTCAAAATATTTTGTTGGAGCTTAAAATGATTCTCCAAGATTGATATGCGTTATCCATTGTTGTAAGGTTTAATGCGATTTTCGTCTGGAAAGGTGATTCTTCGTGATATTTTGAAGGCCGTTTTATCTGGTTTTAAAGCTTTTCTTTTGAGACTAGTATCAGCAATTTATATAAAATTTATTATCTCGGGCTCGTCGCTGAATTCCTAAATCCTTTTTTTTCCCTAAAAATTTCCCTTCTAATATTTTCCTCATATTTTAGCCATAAAATTGTATTATAATGATCATTTTTGGAGGAGAGGTGTTTTCTTAGATAAAAAGGTTGAAAATAAATTTGTTTTAATAACTTTTATTAGTCTCAGTATTGAATTTTTAATTTAAGCAATATTCTAGAAATTATAATTTATTTAAAGTTATTTCCCCCAGCAAATTATATAATTTTGCATAACATTTTTAGAGCAAAGTTAAATATTAATCGCATATTCATGTTAATGATTACTATGCTCACATTTAAGCATTAAGCGTGTTATCATTATATAAAATTCTCATTTTGACCAGAATTATTTTTCTGTGAATATCTTTAAATGTTATTCAAGAGTTTTTAGTCATCTTCAGTAGAATAAAATTTCTTAAATTATTAAAATATATTTTCTATGTCTCTTTCTTATTTCATACGGCTATAAAATATTTGTATACAAATATAATTATTTTCTTGATATGCTATTCATTTAATACTAATCCTTCCTTTCCTTTTAAAGAATCCGTGAATCATTAGAAGCCCTTATTTGTGTTTATACATTTTGACGAAAATTGCGAAAAAATATTTATTATTTTAAGAAAGAATTATGAGACGACTAAATCTGATTAATTTAGGTTTTGATAAAAAGAATTGTCTTTATGCATTATTCTGGAAAAATTTTCAGTTTTCATTTCTATACATTATTATGATTCTTTACAATTCCATAATTTTTTTCCATAAATTCCTTAAATCATAGTATATCTATCAGAAAATTTTCTTCAAGAAATTTTATCATTTATTATTTTTTAGCATTTTAAAGCATTTGTTGGTATCAAAATCATTATCCCAAATAAGTTTTTATAAATTTTATTGATTCATTTTAATGGAGAATATTTTATAATTTTAAAACTGCTTTAATATAAGTACTTCAAAATATACTACACAAAACATCTTAATGCATTGAATTTAATCTAAAGCTAATAAAGTATTAGATGCTGCTGAGACACAACAATAGTTTTGATTCACGCTCAAACGATACTCAACAAATGGGCGAAAAGCTATTTCACTTCTCATATCCATTTTTCTTCTTTTAGAAGAGATATCATGACATTCTGCTAGTTCAATGTCATGCGTAATTACATTACGTCAACTGATTTTAATTATCTGAATGTAGTAGAAAGTGAATGTAATTCCAAAGAGAGAATTCATAGGATATGGCAAAGAGTTAATAGCAATCTCAAACGATTACATGAAATCTCCATAAGGTTTCATAAATTCTTAATTCTTTTAATTCCTTAATTTGTATTGATAATTTGTTGATGCGATTGTAATAATAATAATAATAATAATTTTCAAAACATATTTAGTTTTGATGGTCAGAAACAATACTTATCTTCAAACGAAAGTTTTTTTAAATATTTTAATGCCTTTTTTTATTTTATACTTTAGAAAGTATGTTGTAAAAATTTGTACTCTATGAACTTAATTTATAAAAATATATTTCCTATAATATTCAAATTTATGGTCAATAAAAGGTAATAACGACTGAAAATGGTAGTCAAACTCAATTTCTTAATAATTTCAGTTAATGCTAATAAATGATATAAAACATCAATTTATTCCAATTCTTAATTCTTTTTAATTTTTGAAGTCGTGCTTTCATGAAGAATTATAAATCTGAAAGTGAGCGAAAAACATACAGAGGATTACTATGATAGTACAATTCCAAAATCGAATGTATCATCTAATTTAATAGAAGAGAAAATAAAAATTTAAGGCGTTAACCAATTATTCTATTGTATATATATGAATACGAAATATTTTTAATATAAAATAAAGATATTTGAAACATGTTATCCTGTCATAACACTGAATTCATTTAATATGGCCAACTTAATTTTATTGTGCTGTTCAAATGAATATCATTGAAGGTAATCCTTTCTGAAAAAATGAAACAAATAATTCAAAGATCTATGGAGATGGTGTTTTATTATTATAAAAATAATTAAAAATTGCATTTTTATAATTTTAGAAAATGATTATTTAAATTTTTTTTACTATAAAATATCCTATTTTAAGTATCGTTTTTACTATTTGTAAAGTGACACTAAAGTCATAATTTATAATATATTTCAAAGCTTATATTCTATCAAAAATATAAAAGCATCCCAGTTATTATTTCAGAATAAAATAAATATTTGCGTTCGACAATCAAACGATTTTATTGTTGTTTTCTAACCAGCTGCTTAAAATATGTTATGATTTCAGACAGTAGAATTTTCAGAACAGCTGCTTAAAATATACTTTGGTTTTAAATAATAGATTTTCTGAACAGCTGCTTAGAAAGTGTTATGATTTTAAATGAGCTAGAAGTTCTTTTTATTAATGACTTCAGCAACTGAGCAACCAATGATGGTTCTTGCGCCATAAAATCAAACCAAACCAAACCAGCAACTGAATGTGTCTCTCGGTCCAATATAGTTTGCTTATGCATCATATATCATCAAATTGCCGCATTTTTCTTTTCCAGCTCTAACATGTCCTTTTATGTCAGTGAATCCAACGTTTCCTCTTCCTTAAACATCCAATGCCTGACTAGCTCTGTAAAAGTTGTTTAACAGCATGAATTCCAGCATTGCAGTAAAATTGTGTTGCTTAGAAGATTATTTTGAGGTCTATAAATACAATAGTTTTTATTTCTTGTTTAATAAGATTTATTCACATACCTGATGAGATCAAAAGTTCGTGACTTTCTTTTTCCAAAGGTCCGTCTTGTCCTAACAAAGGATTTAAGAATGTCAAATTCTTATAAAAGTCTCAACGTTTCACTAAATGATTGTTTAGATAAGGAAAATGGAATTCAATATAAATCGATCATGTAGTTTGATTTTAGTTAATATTAAAAAATCAAATCTCAACATCCATAATACAGCTTCGAAGTGGGCTTTAATTTAGCAAATTTAATTAAGCGAATATATTTATTTCTTATAAAATTCTCTTTCTATATAATTCTTAGCAAATGAATTTTGTATTAGAATTCTAAAAAATTCAATGGTGAAGTTTTTAAAGTATCCCTAGCATTAGAGCACCAATATGAACACCATCAAAAAAGCTAAAGATTAAGTTTCACAGATTAGCTCATGACGAGTAAGCATGAAATAATTCCTGTTTTGACAAACCATCAAAATACGGGATTGATCTGACTAATCTTTTCCGCTAGACCACCATAAAAGTCTGAAAGTGCATCTAGCTGAATAAAAAATGCGAAAATTCTGATGAAGATACTTGCGTTTAGAATACAATAAAAGTTGTTCCGTAATGATTCTGAATTTCTATTGCTTGAATCTTCTTTCTATAACTAACTCAGAAATATTATTCTGAGTTGTAACAATTTTCATTTAGATGTTCTATATGTCTAAACAGTTTTTCACATTAGAATTTTATAAGAATTATGGACGCATTATCCAAATAATAAATTATTTTATTATAATTTTAATTTACAGCTATTTGAAACATTTTTTTTAATTTTTTCTTTGAACCTTACATAAAAATACAAAGAAAAAAATATTTTATTGTTATCAAAAATTAATTATTTATAATTAATTCAGTTAAATTTGGATTTTTTATCTATGGCGCCATCTTGTGGTGAGCTTGTAAATCAGTAGATCTCAAAATTATAAAATAAAAAATTATTGAAACAAAAACTATACAGCTTTTAAAGCGCACATAAAAAACGTTTTTTAAATAATTTCTAATGCTTCTAATTAAATGCCACTGAATTTTTTTAAAACATTCTAATGTTTCTAAATTTTTTTCCCTTTTATAATGATCCCTAATATTATTTATTTAACAGCTCTGCGTTGCTGCTTTCTCACTTCTTGTTGCTGCAGCTGTCGCCGGTAGCCATGGAATTTCCATTGGTGTTCCTCTTCCTTTTATCAAAATCAGATTTGTTGACATAGCCAATCTGTTTGGTGGGCATGGAGAACATCACGGAGGCCATGGTGGCTATGGAGGACATGGTGGCTTCCACCATGGTGGAGGATTCGGCATCCAAATCCCACATATAGGCCATGGTGGTCATGGTGGATACTAATTTTCACTTTTATTTTTAAAGGTAGGTTACTTAACCTGAAATAACTCTAAGAGAAGTCAGAACTCAATGATACTAGAATGTCAAGCTTAGCTTAGTAGGGTTAACAAAGAAAATTAAACTTTGAAATCAAGCAGTGAACATCCCTAAAAGATTTCATTATTGTTTTGAATATATTGGATAATAAATACTTGCAATGGAACATTAGAAGTCACTTAGTGCAATAAATGCTTACTTCTAAATTGTTCTTATAAGCACTTTATGATTATTGCAGACCTTTTCAATAGTCTTTTAATTTCTAGGAATTAAGATTATTATTGATACATTTTTTCTAAGAAAAAACAAATCCAGCAACATATACCAAAAATTGAAACAAATTTTTTAAAAAAATTTCTTAGCTACCGTTGAGTTCTGATTTCAATGACTTGAAGTTATTATGCATTATTTCGTGAATGAAAATTCATATTTTCTTTACCTCAAAATGTTGGTGATATTTGAAGCTTAATTTTACTTTATATTATAACATATCTTATTATTAAAGAATTTGTGATCTAGAAATTATGCTAGACAATATATATGTTTTTATATCGTTAAAAAATATTTATCATATTTATATTTTATATCCATTCATAAAGTTAAAATAAAAAACATTTTCATGTTTTTTAAACTTTATATTAATTTACATGTAACATTTAAAGGTTAGCAACAACACAATTTACGACTTTTCATCTATTAATATATTAAACTGATTTGTGTATTGAATTTTTTATTACGAAAAATTTAATTAAATTTCCTCTAGGGAGATTAACATTCATCAGAAATATATTTGAATAAAATTATAGTTTTATCATCTGGGTTTTTTTCAAAGTTTAAAAATAAGGCGAAACTCATTGTTTATTCGCTCAGAAAAATTACTGATTTTCTTATAATTTTCAAAACAGTTTTAACAATATTTGCAGATTTATAAAAATTTCCAAAATTTATTTCTGCATCCTTAATACGCCCAAACATCACAAAAAAATTGTTTGAATTATTATTCAATTTATTTTAATGAAGTTTTCATTCATTTTTCATACATAGTTCAAGAAACCGAGTCAGACTATATGATATTCATTTTTTTTCTCAATAATTTATATCTTTGATGAAAGATTAAGTTCAATTGTCATCAAATTAAGGATCAATATCAAGTTTAAATGATTTCATTGGGTGTTTATAATTTCTCATCGTACATTTCATCGAATTTTGTGAAGATTATCAAGCTATATTTTAATAATTGTAGCCACATAAAAAAAGATTGGTTCGAAAATTTTTAGATAAAAAATATATAGAAATAATCCATGATTCAAAGTTGCCTCCGGCTGTATGACTTTTTCTGTTAAAAAAAATGTCTCACTTGACTTTATTATCATTTTATAATCATAATCGTGATAAATAATCAACAATTGCAAATATAAATTTCATAACAATTTCTCAGAGCAATTCCATCATAGCTCTAGCTATTACAATGTTTATAATGAAATAAGCATCTGTTTTACTAAATATGTAATAGACTGGCTATATTATGATTTCATTTTGAAAGGTAAGCATCATCTTTTATTTATTTACTAATCAGACTTAATGCAAATTGACTGAAGAGGAGGTAAGAAAAATATTATTTTCCATTCAGATAACGATATTTTTATCCACAGAAAGAATGGAAATCAAAACCGTTTACAAATACAATGAGCAAAAAATCGTTTGGTCCGAATTGAAATAAATAATATCTATGAAAAAGTAGAAAAGAATAAATGAATCTTTACTGAAAAAATAACAAATGAAAAAATCTGTAAACATTTTCTGTCGAAACATAAATAATATCTGACATATCTTGATTTAATATTTATTTTAAATATTGATCATAGACATTTTTGCTTAAAGTATACGAATGAATCAAAAAGAAGCAGAAGTTAACAAAATCTATAAAAGAATTACAGAAAATTAAAGTTTAAGAAATATAAAGTTTAGCTTTTATACCGTTAAGCACAAAGTTCCACTAAATAGAATATTTTTTAGTCATTAATTGTGTGATAGAAGAAATTATTTCAATAAAGTCCACAAAAGATTTATGCTGCAAATATTTAACTAGCTTTTTTGGCACAGAATTCAGTTTTTATTTTCTTTCAAATATTTATGAACTTTGAATTTTTATGGATTTATAAGTACTTCAGAATGTAAAATTTTGTAAAGGAGATAAATGTTGCAAACGTTGTTGGATAACTGTTTAGAGGCAAAAAAAGGTTATTTTGCATTAGAAGAAAATTCCTTTTATATTTTATAGACAAGAAATAAATGTTTCTGTTTGACGGATCAATTTACTAATGACGCTTACAGCATGCATAACTTCTCAGAGCAAGAGTTTGAAAAACACAAGATAAAAAAGGGGGAAATATCCAAGAGAAAAAGACGTGAGAAAATTGCTCCTCCCCCCCCCCCATCCACTTCTTGAAAAGACAAATGATGTGACTGGACTATTTTTCACACTTAATCATCATGGTCCGCCGAAAGCTTCCTGGACATAGCATCGCCGGTTGGAATTAAATTTCACCTCATGATCTGGGATGGAATTCTTTAATTTTACAGAAATGCGTTTGTCCTTTCTTTCTAAGTAAAATCTAAGAAAAAGGAAGTGCTATCTTGGATATCGTTTACTTATTAATTTCAGTCATAAATTAAAAATCCATTCACAGTAATTCATTATGAAACATCAAAAAGAAATTAATTAAAATCAGTAAAATAGAATGAAATACTTATAGCAGAAGTAAAATTTATTATCCTTATTCAATGACATTTGTCCATTAGCACATGGTATCGTATGATATTTCTACGACAACGTTCAATATTTTGAATTCATTATTCTTCTTCAACGACATTTCTTCTTTAGTAAATGGTATCGTATGATATTTCTACGACAACGTTCAATATTTTGAATTCATTATACTTCTTCAACGACATTTCTTCTTTAGTAAATGGTATCGTATGATATTTCTACGACAACGTTCAATATTTTGAATTCATTATTTTTCTTCAACGACATTTCTTTTTTAGTAAATGGTATCGTATGATATTTCTACGACAACGTTCAATATTTTGAATTCATTATTTTTCTTCAACGACATTCCTTCTTTAGTACATGGTATTGTACCGTTTTTCTACGAAAATATTCAATATTTTGAATGTCTTACTTTCAATATTTCGAATGCTATACTAAAGATATTATTACAATTTTGCACTCGTAGAATTTATCCCGTAATATATAATAAATTATCTTTAAAATGTCATTACTTTTTATCCTATGGTTTCTTTAAGATTTTGTAATACTGCGATTTTAAAATCATTGTCATTGAGTTAATCACTGCAGAGTTATAAAATCAAAAGATGATACTTTATGAATCTCATCATTTTTATAACGATCATTTTAGAAAATCAATTTATAGAGAATCGAGTTATCAACTTTGTAACACAACAATAAAAAAAAACTGCGATTTTTTTTTTTTTTTTAGATTCTATTTTCCAAATGTATTGTAAAATAGTTTTCAATTTCGATGTCAAATTCAAAACACTTTTCATTAACATAACTATGTACATGTTTTTTCATTTTTATTTTCAGAATCTTCATCTACGCTTCTGAAGTGAATCAAAACTGGATACATTGGAAGAGTCAAATCAACTACAAATTTCTACGTTGTATATAATAGTCATCCTCACGTCGGCTTCAACAATGTATATACTCTTTCCCACTTTTCTTCTTTTATTCTATATCAGCTAATGTTTTCAACATCGGCATTTTTATATCGTTCATTTCAAACTCCTCTATTACCTTGTGTATAGAAATCATTCCTCTGTTCATTCAATATTAAATGCTACCTTGTATATAGGATCCATTCCTTAGTACAGTTCAAATTTAAATACAGTTCATTGTACGAGTCACATCCCTTTGTATGATTCTAATCCAAATATAAATAAAATTCTATACACTTATGTTTTATTGTTGTATTTTTTAATTATATAATATTAGACATTACTTTCTCATCCCCCTCTATTAAATCAAAAAAAATTATGTATTTTCTGTCTCAGACAATAAATAATCTTCGCAAAAGAAATAAAATATAAATATTGGTTAGAGATTGATAATACAGATCGAATCTTAGTTAAAAAATTATTTATTCTTCTAAAAATTTAATTTATAATCAGGGGCACTGGACAAAGTCAAATAATTAAAATTAACAGAAACAATGATTTAGAATGCCGTTTAAGGTAGGAAAATAACGAACCAAATCATCAATCATCAAAAAACATGTCAATAGTCATTAGCGTTTAGTCGTATGTTCTCCATTCGAAGAGAGACAATTTTAAAAAAAAATTCTCACATAATGATTGTTTGTAGTGCTGCCATCTGGTGGAGAGGATTCGATTATATCACATAATTACAAAAAAAATCAAAGAAACGTTAGCAATTTACAGAATATAGAAGCGTAATATATCCGGGGGCAAGAAGGGGTAGTAATATCAAGGTCCTAGTCTTAGAGGTGATCATGGAGACAAATTCTTAGTACATATGTGCCACTTTCGAAATAAAAATACGATGAAAGGTTGCAAAAATAATACTATACTCTAGACGTAGCATGTACTTGCAAACCCTTGTCACTTAGTGACAAGGAGACAAAAAATATCGTATTCTACCCTAGATGCTACTTACCTTCTCTATGGCATTTATTCAATACCTATCTTTGATTATCGATAAAATCATGAATAATATTTTTGCAACAAGAAGCTAATTTTAAAATCAGGGGAAAATAACATATCATCCAAATAAAGAAATAATTTTGAAAAATAATATATATATTTAAAAAATAAAACATAAATTAAATATTTAAAACAGTAAGAGCAATTTTAATGAAGATTTTCTCTTAAAAAACATAAATAATGTTTTTGCAATTAGAAGCTAACTTTAAAATCAGGGGGAAATTATTCACCAACCAAATAAACAAATAATTTTGAAAAATAATACATAAATTTGGAAAATGGAGCATAAATATAAATAAAAAGGCAGTGAAATTTTAATGAAGAGTTTTGACTCTAGAGGACTTCCTGAACAGCTAACCCCTATATTTAATATAGAATAATGTAAGACAGAACAGGTTTTTTTTTTCATACTTTATGTAAAATTTCTATCCCATTTCAAAAGCCCTAGTTGTTAAAAACTTTTTTTAACTTGTCTTTTTCAATGTTTGAGAAGATGGAATTGTGTAACCAGTTTTTTATTCCTTCTCTATTGCTCAAAAGTTTTGAAATTTGAATATTTTAGATAAAAAAAATACTATTTCAATATTTTCAAAATTTAATTAACCATTAATTCATAAAGTGATTCGCTTACACTTAATACAAGCTGATAGTAAATTAAGAGAAAAAATTAATATCAGGCTTTATTAATATTTATAATAATTAATTATAAATTAAGAACTAAAACAACAAATAAAAAATTTAATAGAAAATAATTAAAGTAAAAAGATTTCTTTATTTTACGTGTTAATAAAATTTGGTTCTTACTTTTTAATTTCTTTCAATTATTTAAAATTCTCAAACAATTATTAAAATAAGGAAAATTTTCATATTTCATTATTTTTGAAATTACTGCTTAAAATGTTAAAATCATACATGTTACTATGAATAAAAAATAAATAATGGGAATGCTTCATCAAACTTCCTTAAAATTTGTAGATTATTTTATTTTATTTCATTAATAGACTCAAAACGGTGATTATAGTGAGTCGTTTCAATTATGGAAATATGGTCATAAGGTGCCACATCTGGGAAATATGGAGCTCATGGAGCCGTATTTGTTGGACTTTTTGTCAAAAATATATGAGTAATGTTGTGAAAAGACACATTATGGTGGTGCAAAACCCAATCAGTTATTTCTCCCTATTCAAGTCATTTTCAATGTTTCAGAAATAGAAACTTATTCAATAATGTCTTTAATTGTTAAATGAGATTCCCTAAGAGTAATTCTATGCTGAGATAGTCCTGGCACATAGATAGCGCGTTTTCCTCGTAATCTGGGCGCCCCGAGTTTAAGTCCTGGTTAGGGCATGGGAATAGTTGTACTTCTGTGTTCTATCTTTGAAGCGTGTGAATGCATCCCCCTGTAAAAAGGGGCTATGCAAGCGAATGTGATGATTATGCAGCTAAAGTCGTATTCTTGCCCCTAGATGGCGCTACTTCAAATAAAAAACACTTATTTCGGCTTAAATCCGTTGACGCAACAGGGGCTTGTCCATGGTAAGTGCCATAAGTTACAGCAACAGAATTTCCTTCCACACTGCGAGTCCTCTATGATTGATTCTTTGCATTTAAACAATTATATCACATTTATACCACTTTCAATGCACAATTATTCATCTAATACAAAGATTTTTTATACATAATATACATTACTTACACACATTTTATACAAATGTACATTTGTTTTTAAATCTAATTTCTTTGAAAAATTAATATACGTCTTTTTACAATTCTGTAGACGTTTGTAATAATATAAATTGAAAAATAACTAAATAAAACGGCAAAACGATGCACTATCCTAGTTCAAAGGGTTAAAACTCTCAATTTTTATGTATAAGTTGCTATCTTTAAATGATTTTTATATCATTTCAAGTATTTTTGTATTGGAAGCAGCACTGCGGAAACAAAATTTGATTTTGCTTAATTATGTTTGCAATTTTTGAAAATTAACAAGGTTAAAATTCTTATCTCATTAAAAATATTTTTTTCAAACGATAATATAAAAATAAATACTGGGTATCGATATATGTTTATATCAGTTGTGAAAATATTTCATAAAATTTGCAAACTATTTCTAGTACATGCATCTTAAATTAAGGCATCATGATATATTTGTTAATAGAATAGTTAAATTTAACTAAGAATAACACATCTTAATATTCAGTTTGTTCCTAATATGTTTTGCTAGAGCATCCAATCCAAAGCACAGACATAAAAAATTTGTTTATCCTAAAAGTAACAATCATTCGTTTTTCCACTTATATACATACCTCTACATCTAACATATTAATGAGCGAAGCATAAAATGAGCCTTGAAAATCAGACCGTGTAGATTTTTGAACGTCTGAACGCTAATTTTATTTTCATGAGTAAAAATTATTAAAATAAATAAAACTTAAAATCTACAAATCCTATAAAACAAGAAAAATTTGTTAAGCCACATTTTTACAATTGGTAAAAAATACAATAAAATACAGAAATAGGTCCAGTAATTTTTACAGATGTGACTAGAAATGTTGAATTATTAACAATAATTATCTAGGAGCATTAAATCAATGAATGTAATTATAAATATTGATAAGCATATCAATAGACATTTAAGTACATTTGTAGCAGCCACTATTGACTGTAACCGGAACTGCTGCGCCACCTAGACTAATGAGCGCAAACCTCGACAACACCAGTAAAGCTCAAGCAACGGGCATGGACGCATCTCAAACTTTTCTATGTGTTTGTGTAATTTGTTAAAATTATCTTGTGTTGTGTGTGACTTACCTTTTTTCCTAATAAATAATTGTTACACTAAACATACTTTATTAGAACCCCCGAACACCCCCACCACAACTGGCGCCCAACCGGTTTATATAATTTTAACGATTCCGTTGCTTGGACTTTGCTCGCAATTTTTTTCAGCTCTCCGTATCCAACGGAAGAACAGCTTTGAAAACCTAATCCATAGGTTAATGATTATAGGAAACCTCATCCGTAGGTAATTGATTCTTTTGCATATTCCTGATCCGAAGGATAATTTTGGTAAGTTTGAATTTCTTGTGTAGAACAATCCTTGTTCTTAAAAAAAAAAACCCTTAATTGCAAAGTCGCAAGAAGTGTTGATTTATTTGAATTGATAATAAATCTTATAAAAAATGTGTAATTATAAATAACAATTTATCTCGGAGCATTCAGTACTTATTTTGAAAAATATGTATGAAAATTTTGTTACTAATATGTTACCAGTGTTTAAAAACATAGAATTATTTTTTTGCTGTGTGTCTTAAACATATTTTAAAAAATTGGTATAATTGATAATTTTAGTATAGGCATACACAAATTTTATGAAAGTGTTATATTTTTAAAGATTTCTCACCGTTTTGAAAAGAAAATAATCAATTTTATAATGTATAATCATTGAATCATTTAAAGTAAGCGTAGTGCAGTTCGATTATAACCTTGAACTCACGCCAGTGCATAATTTCTTGCTGACTCAGCGATACTATTTTCTGAATAAGACATAACTCTCTTCAATTGCTTTCCTTTGCGCTGAACTTGGAACTCGCATGATTAATATGCATTTTCGATGCTGCTATTTTGATATCGTATTGAGTAGAGTATATCCATTTAGATTTTTTTTTGTATCTCTCTTATAAGCAGAAAGTATTCTTGTCATAAAGTGAATTTATTATAAGTTGGAAACAATTTATGATTGTGTTCTTTTCAACATAGATTTCTCAAAATGTATAAAAATTTCAACTAATTCCAATTGTATATAAATGCAATCTAAATATTCACATCAATTTGATTTAAGCGTATATTTATTCTCTTTATTTCCAACTGATTTTTGTATTAACGGTGTGTTAGAATATATATATTTATATGTTTACAAATTTGGCATCACTTTTACAAGATAAAGTGAAATAGTGGCTTTAAAAAATGAGTTTTCTGGGAAAGGGCAAAAAGTGTGATCTTGAAACTTTAGCTCGTGAAATGAATATCGACATTCCTCCAAATGCTGTGATTTTAACTTTAAAATCCCTAATAACTACATCCGAACAATACGATGAAAATTTTGTGCGCGAATGTTTAAATAACATTATTGTAGAAAGAATATCCAAAGAACGCGAAATTATTTCTATTCGTGAGAAAGCTGAAGAAAAGGAAAGAAATGCTCGTGAACAAGAAAGACTGGCACGTCAAAAAAGTGAAGAGAAAGACAGACAAGAATTTGAACTTCAAAAAATTCGACTTCAGATAGAAGCTCAACAATGTGCTTCATTGCCTGCTGTTGCCAATGTTTCAAATAATCTGCAATTACACAATTTAATTCAAACTTTTAATCTCAAAGAAGACGATATGTCACTTTTTTTTAAATTTATTTCAACGGCAAGTAAAATTTTTGAAAATAGAAAAAGACTCTTGGGTAGCGCATTTTCTTGGTGTGCTTCCTAATGAAATAGCACAAATAATTTCTCGCGAACCTGAGGAAAAAGCTCAAAATTACGAGCATGTGAAAAATTTACTTTTGCAAAGATTTAAACTGAGTCCAGAGAAATTGCGACGTCTTTTCGCAACTCATAGAAAAACTCCGTACAAAACATGGAAAGATTTCCATTTTGAACTGAGAAATTACTTCGAAGGATGGTTAGAAGAACTCCACATCCAAGATTTCGATAAATTGAAGAATCTGATGATCCTAGATCAAATGAAGAAACGGGTACCACCAGAAGTAAAGGATAATTTCTTAGATATATGGTGTGATTGGGTTACCCCTGATGACCTAGTAGAAAAACTAGACGCTTACTACAACTTGCTAACAAGCAAGAAAGAATCCCAAATGCTGAATAGCTGTGTGGATAAACCATATTATTCAAAACAAACTGACCAAGTCAGGCTTGATGAAGGCAAAAGAACTTTTTACCCCAAAGGTCCAAAATTGCAATATCAACAAACTTTTGATAGAAAGCCTCTGTCTGGGTTCCTCAGTCAAAGTAGGCGGGATCCCGGAGTCCTCAGTCAAAGTAGGCGGGACTCCTTTTGCAATGACAGAGCACAGAAAACAAGCCCTGACATTCTACAAGAAGCTAGAAAACCATTAACTTGTTACGGCTGTGGAACTCCTGGAGTAATCAAATCTAAATGCCGCATATGCAATCCAAAAATCCAAGAAAGTGATGATTTCCCTGCAAATCTTAATCAAATGACTTTCTATAGTTTTTCAACAGATGTTCACCCACTGAACATAATTGAAGTTTCAATCTGCAATAAAAAAGCAGCCGTGTGTGCTGACACAGGTGCTACACATTCTGTGGCCGGTGAAAAACTGTACCTACTTCTCAAAGAGCATGGTATGAAATTTGAAGAGAAAACAATTGATATGACATTAGCCGATGGACATATTCGAAACACAGAAATACTCACAACCATTGTGAATATTATTGTAAAAGGGAAAAATATTCCAACAGAACTGATAGTGTTGAAACACGCCAAAGGAAACCGAACTCTTCTCGGTGTTGATTTTTTAAGTGCTGCAGGTATCGTCCTAGATATCCAGAAGAAACATTGGTACTTCTCTGAAACCCCTCAAAAGAAGTATGCTTTCATAGAAACGCCTCCTAATATAAATGCTCTCCTAACAGTACCCACTGTGCCTCAACCTTGTCAACTTCGTAATCAGGAAGGTACACATCTTTCTCCTCAACAGCGACAAGATTTTAATTCCTTACTGAAAAAGTACGAGACATGCTTCCAACCAGGGGAAGCGCCAACACCTTTTATCCAACACAGAATCAATACCAGTGACCACCTTCCAATTGCAGTGCCACCTTATAGAATGAGTCCTGCAAAGAAAGAAATCTTAAGACAAGAAATTAATAAGCTCTTGGAAGAAGAAATTATCGTAGAATGTGAATCCCCATATGCTTCGCCTGTGGTATTGGTACTGTTCCGTACTTGTAAAATCATGCCTTTGGCGCTGGGACATCTCCCCTTGGCGAATTCTGTAACCAATTCAACCTGGCAACCATATAATACGGACAGAACAGTTTCTGAAACTGTCTCGCTAACACGCAAAAAATAAACGCTTATACAGTCCACTCGCAATTGTGATTCTATAACGCATACACCGCACAGGTACCAAAACCTAATGGTACAATGCGCCTGTGCATCGATTACAGAAAGCTGAACTCCATTTCAATTCCTGATTCCTACCCACTTCCACGAATGGATGATTTGCTGCATGACGCAAAACCTACTCCTTTCATGTCAACTATCGATCTTCGAGCAGGATATCATCAAGTTGAAGTTCATCCAGACGATCAAGAAAAAACTGCATTTGTGTGTCCCTTTGGAACATACAAGTTCTTACGAATGCCATTTGGTTTAAGAAATGCCCCTGCAACCTTTCAAAGGTTAATGGACCGTTTTCGAAATGGTCTTGAAGATATTCTCACCCTCACATATCTCGATGACATCATCATTTTGTCAGAATCATTTGAGAAACATCTCTCTGATTTACAAGCAGTTTTAGAAAGACTCTTACTTTTTAAATTGCAAGCAAATAGAGATAAATGTCATTTCGCTTCATCTCGTGTCAAATATTTAGGATTTTGGATTACAAAAGAAGGAATTGAAATTGATCAGGAAAAAGTTTCCTCCATTCAGAAAATGCCACCTCCCAAAAATGTTAAAGAGGTACAATCCTTCCTTCAAACATGTTCCTGGTTCCGCAGATACATTCCTAACTTTGCAGAAATATCACGACCTCTTAGTGATCTTACAAAGAAAAAAGCTTCATGGGAATGGGGTTTCACCCAGCAAAATGCTTTTGATAACTTAAAAACTTGTCTCGTAACACCTCCCGTGTTGAAGCAAGCTGATGGAAATAAACCATACGTTCTTCGGACAGACGCTAGTAATTATGCCCTTGGTGCTTGTTTACTTCAAGGCTCAGGCTCTGAAGAACACCCTATTGAATATGCTAGCAGATTGCTTTCTCAAGCAGAGCGCAACTATTCAACTACAGAACGAGAAGCTCTGGCTGTCGTATGGGCCCTCAAAAAGTTCCGTGGTTACTTATAAGGTTCAGAAGTAACAGTGGCATCTGACCACCAACCTTTGAAATGGCTTTTGACTCTGAAGTCCCCAACAGGAAGACTTGCTTGATGGGCTTTAGAAATTCAATCGTTCAACTTGAAAGTTCAATATGTATCTGGAAAAGCAAATGTCATAGCGGATATGCTTTCACGGCCAGTTTGCGAAGAAGAAATTTCCTCTCGTGAAATTTGTAATATTGTGATAGCAGACATGCCTGCGAGAACTTCAAAGGAAATGCGTGATTCTCAATTGAAAGATGATAATTTGCGTCCAATAATTGAAAGCTTTGAATCATCACCGAAAGATGAAAATTTTGTAAACTGGACCGGAAGAGGGTATTTGATGAACCAAGGAGTCCTCTATCGCTTTGTTCCTGATGCAGATACAGAAGAGGCACAACTTGTTGTTCCATCCCATGAAATTTCAAATGTGTTAAAACAATACCATGATGCACCTACTGCAGGTCATTATGGTGAAGATGGAACTTATCATAGAATAGCCCAGCGCTATTACTGGATAGGAATGCGGTCTTCCATTGCTGCATATGTAAAGAAATGCCCGGAATGTGCTCGGTACAAGTCTACTAATTTGAAACCTGCTGGACTTTTAAGGACACCTATCCAATCTCAAAGATTTGAGACACTTTCAATTGATTTGTTTGGACCATTACCCCAAGGCGCTACTGGTAAACGATGGATCTTTATCATTGAAGATTGCGCAAGCCGCTGGATAGAACTGTTTGCTCTGGAATCAGCCACTGCTAAAGAATGTGCAATCACACTGATAGAAGAAGTATTTCTAAGATATGGTATTCCCAGACGTATTATAAGTGATAATGGCCCACAATTCATTAGCGCCGTCCTCCAACAAATATGTTTTGTTCTTCAAATAGATCAGTGCCTTACTCCAGTTTATCATCCTCAGGCTAATCCTGTAGAAAGGAAAAATCGTGATCTAAAACCTCGATTGGCTATTCTTGTGGGAAACGACCACGATAGTTGGGAAGAAAAACTCCCGTATATTCGTTTTGCTATGAATTCGGCTGTTTGTGATACTACAGGACATACACCTGCCTTCCTGCAATTCGGAAGAGAATTAAGAACTGTAGACGATGTAGTTCAAGATTTTCAGACTGTTGTCGAAAACGATAATTTCGTTCCAGAAATCGCACCGTATTTGAAAAGATTTGCAAACATTACAAATGACATACGAGAACGTATCGAAATAAAACAAGATCAACGAAAAAAATACTACGACAAAAACCGACGTCAAATTTTTTATTCTCCTGGTGATAAAGTTTGGGTTACTTTGCACCCCATAAGTAACACCAAAAACAAAAAAACTTCAAAATTTATTCCTAAACGGGACGGACCATACTTGATCCTCACCCAGAAGTCTCCTACTTCATATGTGATAGCCAGCCTTGATAAGCCATCCGAACCGATAGCAACCTACCATACTTCTGCTCTTTCGCCCTTCATAGATGTGGATACTTCTCCAGTTGTCCCTCTTAGAAAAAGAGGTAGACCGCCAAAATCTGTCGTGCCACCACGTATTACTACTCAACAACCTCCTTGTGTGCCCGAGTCATCTATATCAAATCACCTTGCCCAGAAACTCAAAAAGCCACAACAGATAACACAGACTGCCAAAAGATCTCCCAATACTTTAAGTCCTGTCTCTTCGTCGGGACGTCATCAGAGACAGAGGGGGAGATTGTAGCAGCCACTATTGACTGTAACCGGAACTGCTGCGCCACCTAAACTAATGAGCGCAAACCTCGACAACACCAGTAAAGCTCAAGCAACGGGCATGGACGCATCTCAAACTTTTCTATGTGTTTGTGTAATTTGTTAAAATTATCTTGTGTTGTGTGTGACTTACCTTTTTTCCTAATAAATAATTGTTACACTAAACATACTTTATTAGAACCCCCGAACACCCCCACCACACATTCTCTTTAAAGAGGTGCTCTCGATTCTTTAGTTGTAACTAGTCAGGAATTATAGGTGTGTGTGTGTGTGTGTGTGTGTGTGTGTGTGTGTGTGTGTGTGTGTGTGTGTGTGTGTGTGTGTGTGTGTGTGTGTGTGTGTGTGTGTGTGTGTGTGTGTGTGTGTGTGTGTGTGTGTGTGCGTGCGTGTGTGTGTGTGCGTGCGTGCGCACGTATGCGTGTTGAAGCATACTGCTAATTGGGTAGATTAAGAGCAAATGTGCCGATTTCCTGGCATAGGGGAATCCCGTCTTCGAGTCCAGGTTTGGGGAGGGTTGTTCTTTTATCTGTAGGGTGTGTGAATGTGCTCTCTAGTAAAAAGGGGTTGTGCAAGCGAATGGGATGAGTGGCTACTCGGCGAGCTTGTCCATGGCAAGTGCCATAAGAAACAATAAAAACACATCTAAATGCATTGATTTCAGCAGATAAATGTAGTGCAAATATGTGTAATTAAGGATTTAAAGTTAAAGTATCCCCCACAATTATATCTCTCTAGTCGCTATAGTTCACATCTAAGAAAAACTTAAGACAGTTAATAAAAGTTATAAATATTGATGCGGAACAGCCTCCGATACGTTTTTAACTAACCAATGAATATTTTACTACTTAATTATTCATTAATTATTGAGCTGTGATTTTTTTAACACTCATTTAATAAAACATAAACAATAAAAATCCGCCTTTTGAATAACTTATTTACTACAGATATGAGAATAGCAACTGTAAAGCATAGTGATTTCAAAAGTCCTACCTAAGAACTGCACAAATAAAAGTATGGCTTGAATCGAAAAGCTGAAATCTTTAGAGAGCATACCTTCAAATTTTATACAGAACAGGTTATAGAGTTTCTGTATATTCCCTGTAGCAAAGAAAAAGAACCCAAAATATCATTACGACCAGTTAAATAATCCTATGCATGATTATGATGTATATCATATATTTGAGCCGAGCTTAGTCTTAAAAGACCACCAAGAAATATTCTGGACAATCGAATTCTATATCCAAAGTGGGGAAGGTTTGTTTTCAAATATAATGGATATATTTTTAAAGCACAAAGACGCATAAAAGCGCGTTCTACGATTTTCAACGATAATGAAATCGTCCATAGCCTTCCATGAACTATCTATTTCAGCCATTGAGAAAATGATAATTATGTTTTCATATAGCGTTTACTTCGTCGTGGACAGTGACAGGACAGGACAGGAAGATTAATTCATCGGTAGATAGATGGTGCTCTAGGTGAGATTTTTAGAGGCGTCACTGGGGAAAAAAAGCATACTTCCGTACAGTCACTTTTTAAAGGCAATTATGGTGAGATGGTGAAAAATATAATGGAATAAATACTCTCGGCACTATTTATATTTGCTCTGTCACTGATGAAGCCTGAAAGTGAGAAGATTATATTACATCCCGGGTGTCACTAACCCACTTTGTGTCACTGGGAATAGGGCAAGGCCAGCAAAGTGACAGTTCATCAGATAGACAGCTCTACACTGTCTCGGGAACATCCTGTTGAATCATCTGAATTAATGAACGTGCCTTTATTTAGCTACTGAAATATTTCACTCACAAAAATTCTCCCCTCTGAATCAAAATTTCCATTGTTTCTGCAAATGCTTTGGTTTTGGGGGCAATCCAATGAATGTATTTGACAACATTACAGGTCTCAAGGCATCCTATTGTTTATATAAATCAGATAAAAATTTTAAAACAAGGATCCGAATTACGCGGGGAAAATAGATGCTAATAAACTATTTCTTTTAATTTATTTATTTATTTATCATAATTATTTCCCATTGATTTAAATTCTTGCATGTAGACAATATTTCTTTTTATAGAAATTGATTCTTTAAAAAAATAAAAGATACAAATGATTAATAAAATATCAAAATTTTTATACTATTTTTTTATGTTTACTTTGATTGATCACTTTTGAATAATTTTTAATATAACTTTTTGTTCGATTCCTTTTCAAACCTTACTTCTTCAATTAGTTTAGAACAATACAATGATTTTTTAGACTAGCACTTATAAATATCTTTGTAATTGTTATTAATTAATATCAATAAGCTGAAATGTGTCATATATAATATTAAATGTCTTTCAAAAATTAAAGAAGAACATTTTTTTTTCTTTTTAATTCCCTTTAAGTCATCCATTTCATTTTTCAAAATATATCATTTGAGAAACTGATCAAAGTGGAAATAATTTAAAGTTCTTTTAACATTTTACGTAACGGTAAAAGAAAGGCTCACTGCAAATACTATGAGTCAATAAGTGATTAAAAGAAATAAGAATTCATAAATAGTAATGATTCTTGAGCATTGCCATGGATCTGTTCTCACTAAAAAGATGATTGTTTTAATATTTTTAGCATATTAGAAAAGAGTTTTAGCATATATATATATATATATATATATGGAATTACTTCACGATTAAAATTTTTTGCTTGTAGAAAAAAAATGTAATAAAATAATTACAACTTTCAATTAATGATTTTTTATTAGAATACTGAGTTAAGATATCGAATTAAAAAGGATTTTTTTTCTTTATTTTTAACATTCAACCCTGAATTTAAATTTTTTTCATTATGTTTGTAGGAAAATACTTTTAATCGTCTAATTCAACATTTCTTATTTAGGTTAGTCTATATGAATTTTTTTTCTAATCCTTGAATTTCCAAATAATATAAGTTAAAATTGCATCAATAATTCTAATTCATTTTGGTTAATTTGGTGACAATCTTTTTATTTCTGACAATCAATTGATTGATCAATTTGATTTTTTAATAACAGAAAATGTACTTTAAAATAATTTTAATATCAATAAAAAAAATTAAGTTTCATTTATAATATTTGCATTATCACTTCTCAGCCGAAGAGTCGAGATTGATTTGTCTGAATAGAAACAAACTTTATTTCCAATTAAATATAAACTGTAAAATCAAAGACAAAAATTAACCTTGATAAAAATAATTTTAATGAGTTTTTGCTTTCGAATAGTTAGAAACACAGATTATTAAATTTTAAAAATACATAATTTACTAGTCAACATTTATCTTAATTTTACTACCCGGGCTTCAAATTACACATTGTATGATTTAAAATAATTTTGATAATTATTGACTAAACAGGGTTAAACTGTATATAAAATAACATATTATAGAATTTATTAACCAGATATTTATCAAAAACTTTTTTTTATTTTATTATTGTAAAAAGTAGAGTGAACGACTATAACAATAAAAGATGTGATTACGGTTGGGATAAAATATAGAGATATGTAGGTTCATTATTTTTTTCCGAAAGACCGCCAATTTCTGATTTCGGCCTTTTATGAAGAAAATAGTCACTGTAGAAAAGAATACTAAAGTATAATAATATTATGCTTGAAAAATATTAAAATGTGTAGTTTAATACCTACAATGCTTATACGATTCATTTATTAAATTGTTTTAATCCCTGTTACTATACAACGAGCATATCTAATCTGTTCTGAAGATGAAACCTACGATTATGAGAATAAGGAAACCTGATTCATGCTGCCATCTATTGAGATAAAAGTGTGTTACAAATATTATCAGATTTAAAAATTGCTCAATACACTTCGAAACTCAATTAATTTCACGAACGTTTCACTTTCAAATTGTTATGAAACGTCCAAGATTGAAAAACGATCTTTTAAAAAATCAGAAGACACTGGAAACTTGGTCTCCTCAACTTCGAAGACAAATGTTTTTATTGATTTTATTTTAGTCTTCATCAGATAAATATATTTTAAGGAACATATACTATGACAAACAAAAATATCAAAATATTTAGCATAGATTTACTTGAAAGAGATATCTTTTCAGTGTTTGACATATTAAAAAAATTAAAAAGTAATTTTTAGACAATGGAAACAAAAAAATCTAAACATATTTTGAGAACAATTTAAATACTCTAAAGCAAAGTTTCTCAGGGCTGATAGCTAAAAAAAGTCACCAATAGCTAAATAATAATAATAATAATCAGAAATCAGAAAATAAATTTGCAAACTTATGAACGCTCTGAAATGTAATAATTTTTAAATTAGGTCTGAATCCAAAGCCCTCGTACATTTGAAAAGAAGCTCAAAATTAAATTACCCAGAAAATAACTTAAAAAAAGATCCACTAAGTTTTTGAAACTTTAAGTAATTGTTTATTTTATAAGCTGGAACCGTCTCTTGAGGTGGGATTTTTACTCCCCTAATTGAAAAAAAAAAAAACCAGTAAAAAATAAATAAATAAATAAAGGTATTGATGTTGCACAAGATTATAATGAAATATATTCAGGTAATTAAATTTATACTTTGTGACTTCTACCTAAAGAATTATTAAAACATCTTTATTTTTCCAATTTTTTTATTTTAAATCCATTATTATTATAAACTAGTCGCCATTGATGACTAACTTGTTGACCCAGGTTATTATTGACTGTTTGGGCTGTTCAACGAATATTATGGAAAGCAATTTTTAAATTCATTTTTTTATGCGACTGAAAATAAGGAATTTAATAGAATCAATATTCTACTAATTGCAATGAGTGTAAATTTTTAAAATTTATACACTGCAAAAAAAAAAAAAAAAAAAATGCAGAAGCGAAAATTTTATTGCAGAGTTAATTTCTAAACAAAACATTTTTTAATCTGAATTATAACATTGCCAAAAATGCAATTGAATGAATGGGTGAATTTTTACTATTTCTTCAAAAACGTAATTATAAATGTTATTTCCCGGCATATTTGGTGCTTTTATCAAACAGCGTAATTATAGGCCAATGCACCAAAAATTAACCCTCCTTTGTTTAAAGGATCGCTGAGAAAGCCTTATTATGCAAACATCATAATCAAGTAGAATATAACTAGTCAATGTATTATAGTTAATTATTTTTTGCTTTCAAATATTTTTTTAATTTAAAAAATACAAAAAAAAATTATATCCTTGTAAATATTTTTCATTTTTTGAGTTTTAAGCTACTATAAATCCTTTTTTGTGAAAAAATAGTTTTGGAAGATATGGCCATCCATTTCTGGTTGTAAGACATAGCGATTACCCATTGGACGATGATTAATAATATTTTCACATTAGATTATACTTTTTATTTGATGTTAAATTCTTCATCGCTTTTGCATCTTTCCTCCGACTGATTGGCGTGTTTGGTGGCACGGCAAGCTCTCTCCAGAGATTTTCTAATAATATTTAGCAACCCATTAATTATCGAAGCATTGAATAAATGCAGGGTAAAAAGATGCAATGAAATAATTTGAAATATTCGTATATCGATTTGTTCCCATTTGACAAGATCTATTCGACAATAAATAATAAGAGTGATTTCTATACCATGTAGCTTAGAATAATTATTACAGACTTTACGTTTATTCAATTTTATTAATATAGAATTTTTTTAATAAATCAACAAGTTGTTATAGTTCTTAGGCAATGGTCTAAATCTATTGTTTAAATGCGAGCGAAGGGCAACTTATGGAATTAAATTCTGCGAACAGCTTTTATATTGTTGCTATATGATAATGTAGCTAAAATATTTAGATATTTTGTCCTTGCATGATAAGAGAGTTAAAATACCAAAACAAGATGCATTTTTAACTGGCAAAAAATAAAACTAATCATGACTTAGAACGGGATTTTATTGTTGTTCCAATGTGCAGCTTCGCTAGCACATTGAACATAAGGACTGCGCTGATAACAGGTATAGTACATAATCAAAAGAAGAGAAAGAACGGCAATCACACCATTCCTCATACAAAATTTCAAACAACCATCTTTTCCTAATTTTATCAACTCGTAATATATATATATATAATCCACTCACCCTTCATCCATTCTACATTCGTTGTCTTCCATTCTATTTAGCCGACATCCATTCTTGAACAATTACCGACATAACAAATTACCAAGAAAACCAACCATTTGAGCAAAAAAAGAATTCCCAGAATTGTGGATAATTCCATTGCATCTAACTTTAAAGGTAAGAATGCACACGATTTCGTAAAATACGAATTCAGACGATTTTTTAAAGTGCATATTCACAGTTAAAATTTGCAAAAAATAAAGATTTTCTGTTCGTACTCACATTAAAATAAAAGTCCAGTTTCGTATTAATTGTAAAATAACTTTTAATAATAATGAAGAACAAAATTAAAATCTTTAATCGATAATTATTATTTTTAATCTAAAGTTTTTCGTAAAATAGACGTAGTTCATGTTCAACTCAATTATTGTTAAAAGTAGTAAACAAAACAACATTAGTGTTGCTAGTTCCGCTGGATTGCCATATTGACGAAAAACTCGGGGTTCACACTAATCTTCATTTTAACCCTTTGCGGTCCGATGTCGAGTGTGACTCGACATTCAAGACAGTGCATCATTTTGACATTTTATTTATTTATTTTTCAAATTTAATTGTTAAAAACGCCTACATAAGGGTTAAGAGGTGTAAATTAATTTTTCAAAGAAATTCGACTTAAAAGAATTATATATATTTATTTTTCATAGCAATAAACAAATCTTTGTATTATGTGAATAATTTTGCATCTAATTATTTTTCGGACTGCAAAGGGTTAACCAATAATTGTACAATATAAATGAAATTTTTTATAACAAGAAACAGGAAGCAAAGTTATAAAAAAAATACATTTCATATTTTGACCAGATAGAACTATGACAAGATTTTTCAGACTCTGACTAAGTCAAGCTTTTGAAAATAAGGCCTGTAAAAAACTATTGGGGAGAGAACAAGAAAAAATATAAATGAAATAAACTTATTCCTATAAACTGCGGTCACCACGTCAATCCAGGAATGACTCTTTTCAATTCAATTCGGTAACAATATTATAAAGCCAAATAAAATATAACATAGTGATTTATCTCTATCATTCCGTGTTGCAATTGTCAAGTTACAAAAAGGAGAATTTCAAATAAATTTCCTGTTCCATGCTCTAAGCTCTGAAATCATTTGGCATATTGATAAAATCGAATTCACAGTTGCAGTACAAGTTTGCCTTTTCAATAAATTTCAATTAGAAATAGCTCAAATTTTTTTAAAAAAATATATTAGTTTTTAATATTTTTAAATATTAAATATTAAAATTGATTTTTCAAATAAAGAAATAAAATTGCATTTAAACATTGCAATCTTCCAAAATTTTTTTACAATTTTCATTCGACTTTCGAAATTTAATGGCTACACTTTGATACTTGTAAATAATGCAATTTGTTTTAAACAAATTAAGAAAATGTTCTAATAAGGTTTATCTTCTGTTTATTTGAAACTTTTTCTACTTGAAACTGAGTAGAGAATAGTCGTTTCTTTTTCTTTAATTCTGAATGTTATGTTTTAAAACACTTTTAGTGTACTTGAATTTCTGTTTGTAAAGATGGAATTTTATGATCGATTTTTATCTTTCTTACTAATGCTCTAGAGCTCTGAAATTTTGTACGTTTGCGTATTCTCGATGGTTATACAATATCTTAATATTTTCATCGATATCAGTTGATCGCTCAATTCAATGAAATTCGTTTTCCATACGGATGACGCCTCATAGTTGAAAAATTCAGAAAAATTTGATTTCAATATTAGATAATCGATGTGAAAATGAATTAAAAACTGAAAATTAGGAAAAATATTCTACTTTTTAATACAATAAATAAAAGCGTGTTTCTAAAGATTTTCATTATTTATTTATTTATATTTTTCTGGTGTACGAGTATTTTTTAACCAAAGTTTTTGTTCCATTCCCAATAAGGAAATCCTGCACTAAGCTTAATATTTTCAAAATTTCTTATTACCATGGGAGACATCTCTATAAAGTCTAAAATCCTTCTAATGTAATTCATTTCCCTTAACCACAGGCTGGTGGGATTATTGTGGTAGACCGTTAGCTTAAGAATTTATATTTATAAGATACTGGGTTTGAAGCCCAAGATGTGTTCTGTATGAAATTTTAACCCTTTGCGGTTCGATGTCGAGTGTGACTCGACATTCAAGACTGTGTATCATTTCGACGTTTTATTCATTTATTTTTCAAATTTAATTGTTAAAATCGCCTACATAAGGGTTAAGAGATGTAGATTAATTTTTCAAAGACATTCGACTTAAAAGAATTATATACATTTATTTTTCATAGCAATTAACAAATCTTTGTATTAGGTGAATAATTTTGCATCTAATTATTTTTCGGACTGCAAAGGGTTAATCTTTCGTGATATGCATAGCATCTCTGAAAATTATAAAGGAAGTCTCGTTCAAATACCAATCAAAGGTATGGAAAATTAGTCTAAGTCAATAAATTTGGCTTTCAATATATCATCAAATTTTACAGAAAGAAGTACGAAAGTTTGTATTCTTATAGGTAAGTGTAAGAAAATCACTTTACTCTGACATTCTTTCGCTATTAGAACTATACAAAAGTTTTTTTTTTCATAATTTTTTTACTGTACCCCCTTTAAAAAGGCCTAAATATTTTCATACGTTTGGGACCCATATTTGCATTTGTGGGAAGTATATGTTTGAAAGCAAAAGTTAAGAAAATAAAAGCTTGATCCGCTTTTTTTAGACACCTTGTTTGTATATAAATGCATTTTCTAGATACCTTTTTTTTTAATTCTTAAATACCAGTGAAGATGAAATTTTCTGAACAATTTTTAAGTTCTGATAAGCCAAAGTTTTGAAATGCTGTTGATGGTTGCAATCTCGAAGATAATACATTGTTTTATTATTTGCTCTTTTAAAGATTAATTAATTAAATTACATTTAGATTTCATAATAAAGTGCCCACTTGGATCATTTAAAAATTCATCTAATAGCAAACGTATCATCTAATAATTATTTTAATTATATAAGGAAATTTGATATATTTAAACTAATTAAATCCTTTTTTCAATATCGTATTAGTTAATAATTTTCTAATTAAATTTCTAAATTGGACAAAAACATGATCCAAGACTCCATAACGTTTATAGTAAATTATAAATTAAAGGCTATAAATAAGGAATAGTAGCAACCTTGAAATGATTAATAATGGTTCTTAGAACAATCAAAATTTGTTTTTAAAATTATTTCGTTTAAAATTTATTTATTTATGAATTTATAAATCGCAATTTTCTCCTGCCATAGCGAGCTTTTATCTTGCTTTTTGATAAGTTTTGTCCGAATACATTTTAAAATTGGAATTTAATAAGATTAGTATTTGTAAAAGTTTTAAGTAAAGGTGCTTAAGTGTAAAAATGCGCGTTCATTTGATGAATTTTAGATATTACAAAAAAAAAATGTCTCCTTAAAAAAAAATCTTAAACCATTCTTTGCAACTACATTCATGCGACAATGTAATTATTTTATAATTTCTAGAAGAGGACGGAGATGTTCTAATACTATATATATGGGGATTTTTAAGCGAATTTTAAAATAAGTTTATTTTTTTTATAAATCAAATTGATAATATGGACGTAAATAAGTTGTCGAAGCATAGAAAACGATTTATATCAAAAGACTATTTAAACGTGGCTGTTCCCTACAAAACAAATAAAAAAATTTTTAAGTAATATGCAATAATGAATTTTTATTCCCAGAAGTGAAAAAGCGCGTCTTATATTTTCCTTTTAATCTGTAATCTTTAATGAATAAAATTAATTCTTGACGATAAATTAAAATTACGAAACCTAAATTTAGAGCTTTCGTTCTTTATTTAGTTTTCAATTTGACAACAAGAACAGCTGCTTTACATTTAATTACATTATATAAAAGACCACGCGATTTGTTTAAAACGAAAGGCGTCAAAGTTTCCCACTAGATCTTTTTGGCCTGAATAGTGATCTAATTAAATCTTTCCTTGATAGTTTCGACGGCACGTTTTAAAGGTTGGAGCCACAGACGGGAAGAAAAATTAACACCCAGCGCGATTCGTTGCTTTTACCCAACTTCGAATCCAAATTACTGTATTCGTGCAAGTTATTCAATCCAAGATTCGTGTTAATGTTTATTTCAATTCCGAATACTTTTGCCATCGATAATTTTAAAACATTTTTTTAATATCTGGAATTTAATTTAACCATTTATTGTTAATACGTTGATCCATGGTATGCCCCAGGCGCCACCATTAACTTTTCATTACGCGATGCATATTATTTGCAGCAGGTAAAATGAATTATAAAGTCCTACTTGAAGCAGTTTTCGTGGTGGGGGGTCACCGATGACCCCCACGGTGCTGTAGGCAATTCTTACCATTGTTCTTTTTTCAAACAATCCTGCTTCGGTTGCTAAGTGATTACTCACATTCTTTAGTCTTATTCAGTGCGTTTGTTACATTTTTTCACTCTACATTCGTTTTTGCAATTTATATCTTTAATTCGATTTTTTTAAAAAAACTAGCCCTTAAAAATATGGCTTCACATGAAGATTATTCAAATACATCATCTGACGGTGCAGTTTTACTAAGACCTTCAAAAATACTGCGACTTCGATCAGACAGCGAGAGAAGTTCATCGAGTAGTTCGTCGGATATAAGAGGAATGTATATTTCATGTACTAATAATTTTATTTTTGTATGTTATATATCGCATAAATTTCCACAAACCATTATAATAACAGTGTTATTGAAGAATTTATCAGTATCCATATTTACTATAACTATGTACTTTTATTATTTCCTGCATCACCGGAGACCCACGGAGCTGTAGCCAAATCGAGTGCCGATCACCAGTGACCCCCACGGCAGTTGAAATGCCGAATAAGGATGCTTATTTGGCATTTCAGGTATTTTCACCAGGAATTAGAGAGGAAAAGTTAATACGCAGGGTGTGTATGTGTGTGTTTTACATGAGTCGTCTAAAGCTAGCCGTTATATTTTTGAACCGCATCTAATTTGTACATTTGATACAATGTGTTCTCTTTTCAGTTGCCTTTATTTAGTATTCAGGGTACAAGTTTGTTCCAGGCAATTCCATTCATTATTCAGAACTTATTTTAAATCAATATTCGATATTGAGAGTAAATTTAGTAAAAGACGAAACTAGATTGGAGCAGTCGATTTTAATTAGGTGTGGTCTTTTTTTTTCTCTAACCATTAATTATCCAAAACTGCAACATTGTCTGTCACAAAGTTGTATGGGATCGTTCAATTGCGATTGGTATATAGACGTAGATCAATATATTAAAAGTTGATAACGCCAAGAATCATTTCAGCTTTTGAAGCCTGGATTCGAATTTCAAATAATAGTGGAAGAGGTTGATCTTACCAGAAATTCTTTAATTTGCATATTTTTTAATCGGACTAAGAATTGCAAAGTGCACTGAAATCGAAGAATATTATAGTATATGTAATTATCGGACAGGAAAAATTCATTCTATTTACTATCACGCATGTAATTAACAAGTCAGCAAAATTGTTACAAGTAATTTATGTTCGGGCATTGAAACAGAAACATTGATACAGAAAGTCCCCCTCCCCAATTTCGCCACATCTTCCATCGAAGGAAGGCGATCATCTTATTATATTATATTATATTATATTAATATATATCATAGGAAAATCACTAGTAATGCCGCGAGTGGGTCTCTGCATGAAATGATTGCAAAATCTTTCCAAGATAAATGGTTTGCTTAGTACTCATTTATTTTTTAAATTATGCCCAATAACGCAGCAGCTGCAAGAAGTATATAGACCTTGAAAGCCAATCTAGAATGGCATCATTATTATAAAATATTTTTAAAAAATTACAAACACGTTTAAGTATATTGAGGAGTTAAAAATACTTATGGCCCGAGTGCCATTCGTATTCGCTAGACTACTGACGAGCACTGGAAATGCAGAAGTCGCGTCACAAGCGCTACTTACACCCTGGCATTGCCACTACTCGTATCGAATCAAGTCTCCAATTTTTTTTTCTTAGTATTACATGTTACCTTTTTGCTCAATAAAACTCGAGAAGTATGTAAATTAACTGCTTTTTATTTGTATATTTCATTGTTCTTTCCACTACAAAGATATAGCTAATGTTAGCTAATAATTTAAGCATGAAACTCAAGAACTACTTCGTGAAGTAATATTTTTTGAAACCATGAACACGAGAAAAGAAAAGTGAAACTCGAGTCAAATGAAACGTAGGTTCTTTATTTCAATCTCAAACATACAAAAAAGCACCATTCCCGATCACTCAGGACATTCAAAATACAGTGCTCCGAGCAACTGTTCAGTTGAGCGGTGGAAGTAACAAGTAGTTGAACTTTGGCAAGGGATTTTTTTTATCTTAAAAAAGCACATCCTCCCAATAACAAAATAAATTCCTGATTGTAAATGGCAACAACACATTTTTTTCATAATGAGGAAATAAAAAATGCATAGCGCAATACTAAATTGTAAAAACAAAGGATTGGTCCTCTTGAAGTTCAAATAAGCAACTAATTGTTCTCTGGTTAATGCACTTTTCATAAACACCTAAACTAAAGAGCTTAGATGACTCAAAAACATAAGTAACATCTCACCTTGGAAGATATCAATTCAAAGCATAAATGGTATTAAGTTTTAAAACACTTCTCAGTTATGAAGCTGTCATTCACAATCGTTCTGCAGAACTAAATAGTAATTCACTCTTGAATAATTAACTCGACAGATAAATAAGTATATAATTCAACTACAGTCAAATTTTTGAATTTGATGGTTTACAACTCTAATAATAAATTAAGATTGTATAAAATTTAAGACTAATATTTTTTTACTACAACTCGATAAAAACTGGTAGATTTTAAATCATTAAATGTGAAAAATATACCAAATGAAATCAAATAAATTCCCAAATATTCAAAAACCCTTCAGCTACTGCTGTTAACTTTTTAAAAATTTAAGGACACTTCACAGTTTCGTTTCACGAGGTTTTTTGCATATACATTAGCTTTACAATTCACATGGATTTTGCATATATATCGGCTTTACGATTCACATGGATTTTGCAAATACATTAGCGTTTCGATTCACATGGTTTATATATAGATATTAGCCAATAATTACAAAGAGGAACTATTCGTTGGATAATGATGAAAAGAAAACTTTTCTTAAGAAGTAACATAAGCGGGATATTCTTACTGGCATAGCAGATCTGAATACCACATATATAGGCAATATATTTTTTTTAATGTCCATCAAACAAATGTGCTCCCTTCCCTTTATCATTTCGAAAAAGAAATACCAAAGCCCTTTTTAATAATCAGGACGCAATATGCTCCTGAACGTCGCTAAAATGGCTCCAAGCTCTTATGAGACTGACTTTCACGGCGTCTCTGATACAAGGATGAATCGCTTAATGGAGATAAACTGAAGAGCATCGATGAACTGTTGGATGAAGAGCCAGCTGGAACATTTTCTTCTTGAACCGACACAGAGGGTCCACTGCTGTGGATGAAGTGTCGAAGATGCAACCTTTTCAGGGCATTCGCATTTTCAGCGAATGCGGCCAGATCTCTAGCACTGTTATTTCTACAAGAAAAAGAAATTCAGTATTACCTCGATGCGCAAAATCTTAATTTTTTGATAAACGCATAGTTAATTACAAAAATAAAATACTCCTAAATTCTAACAGATGCATATGTTATAATTTTGTTTAACATCTAGTGGTATCCAACAGCATTAATATTCATAATGCTTAATATACTGCTCCTAATTTCATGACTACATCTTGTTCCTTTAAAATAGTTAAAATTTTTCTTTCTATCTCAAATTACAACCGTAATCAGGGAGAATAGAAATATCTATGCAATCCGAAGACTACACATAACAAAAGAATTAGGCACTGGGAATCAGATGGTATATATTACATAGGTTTTTTTTATGAATTTAATCGCATAATTTTAAGTAAATATTAACATGTTTCTTATATCCGAAAATTTAAGTTTTAATTCATTGCATTTCATGGCTGTGTCCCATTTTCATTTCTCACCAGCACAGCCTATTATATAATATTGCATTCAATATTCAACTATATTATATAATAGTGCGAATATTGTTTTTATAGTGTACATATATTGCACAATGTATGTTGCTAAGGTAATATAAAATACTGCTTCAGCAAATGCTTTGTGTTTTTAAATATTCTATTAACCAAGTGGACGATACAGCTGGAACTTAGGCAATTGCACTAACCTTATACATTTTAATAGAATTTAATAAATTTAATTGGCAAATAGATGAAAATCAAGTTTAAATAAATCTGGCAATTACACTAAGAAGTATCCTAGCAGGAAAGCGATAAAAAAATTCTTAAAAATTACTGCTTTTCCATATTTGTAACAATATTAGATTGTATAAAAAGACGTAATTCGGAAATAAAGATTTTTTTGTTTGTTGTAAAAGAAGTCATATTTATTCGACCAAATATCAATGTGACAAAATTTCCATGCTCATAAGGTACTAATATCTACCTTCGAATAACTAAAGGAGTCTCCAGAAGAGTGGCAGGACCGCCACCTGCGACCCATGGATGGTTTAACACCATTTCAGCTGAATATCGCTGGCTTGCATCTTTCACCAGCAAATGACTAATCAGATCTTTAGCTTCATCCGATATGTAAGCCCATTCTCTTTCAGGAAATTCATACACTCCCTTCTGAATACAGTCAAACAACATGCTCTGTAAATTAATAAAAATAGTTTTGTTACAACTTTGAACAGATTTAACAATAATAGCATGCAATGCATACGCAGTATCGTAAAAGGACATCAAAAGCAACTAGCTGCCTGCTTCCTCTACAGAAATATTTCGGTGAATTTATGTATTACAGGACCAGTTTCTAGCATGCCAACTATTTTCCACTTCAATTTCTCAGATAAAGATGCGGAAATAGTACGAGTTGATGTCAATGCGACTGCATCTATAAAGTGCCAGCAAGTGATAGTTTGTTCTATAAGGTGTATGAAGCTGCTGCATAAGCTAAAAATAACTTCAAAGTTAGATTTTCACTTTTCGTCTAATTAACTTCTCTAAGAACATTCGTTGCTCTGTATTTTTAAATTTCAAGAGTAATGCGAGCTTAATTTCATGTAGAAAATCAACATTGTAGACAACCGGGTTTTGTACAGCTTTCACCAAGCAAAATATTGAATTTAAAGGATACAGCCCACTATGTCAGACTTTAACACAGTTCAAGCTGCCAAGCCGTAAATTCAGCTTATGGGTGGTTATATAGAGGTAATTGAAAAGCATTCCGTTTTTCCTGGTTACTTGATAGGGCAGATCATGCACCCGTTTATTGATGGCACGACTGACACATATTCCTGGAAAAATTAAGCGCAGAAACTCCATAAGCGATATCAAACAACAAACTTCTTTCGGGCTTTGAAATTTAAAAAAATGTAAGCAACTTATGGACAAAGAAGTACTTAATTTATAAATGAACTTTATTTATTTATTTTTTTTTATTATTTTTTTTTGCAGCATCGAATCTCTAAGATGATTCGGCACTGAATCAACATCTCCAAATGAATTAGAAATGGAAAAAAATTGTAAATTCATAACGTCACTTAAGATTTATGCACCTAAACAGAAATTGAGTAAATGATCAAAACTTGAGTTGTAGTAAATTTTTAATTCTATTAAAAATTTCTGAAAAATTAGCTAACTTACCTGGCAAGCTTCACATGCACTTCCTTTCTCCCAACCACAATCGCCACCACAGCAACCATAGAATGGAGGATATCCACATAGCAAAATGTACCTAAAACAAGCAACATTAAGAACAACAATCAATCTAAGAATTGCTCAATGCAGAAAGAAAAATTCTTTAAACTAATCGGAAATTGCAAAATTGAGAAAATATCGATTTCAAAGAGAAATTTATTGCAAGAAACAGTAGAAAGGACTGAAGTCTTTAATTTTAATATTTTAATAACTTACAAAAATTAAATTTGAATAGCTTACATGATAACACCAAGACTCCATAAATCGCATCTCTTGTCATAAGGAGTAGCTTCTCCAATAAAACCATTCACAACTTCAGGAGCCATGAACTCAGCAGAGCCAACCTGAAAGAAATAAAAGGGAGCATTAGAACCAATATTTAAAACAAAGCCCTGCTAAGGAAACTAAATACTTGGATAAAATTTCCCACAAATCCAGTAATATGCAATGCATTCAATCAAAGAAGGTATTTACTTAATTTTCAATGAAGTAGTACTCAAATTTTTATTTATGAATTTTTTTTGTTTTCCTTTAAGGATACATACACAGCTACATTCCAAATAACATTGTCATTAAGGTCTTTATTAAATCTAGTGAAATATTAATTCACAATAATAGATAGGAAATTTAAGTTTTTAATGTTATTTTATTTATTCCAATTTTGGAATATACTAAAACTTATTCAAAAATTAAGAATACTTACTGGGCTGAGCAGCTCTGGTGTACTGCATGGGGATGCAGAGTTGAAAACGATTCCACTTCCCAAGTCAAAATCGCAGATTTTCACTGGGCATACCTAAAAATAATAAAAACATAATGAGCATCAACACACAGAATCTATAGAAGTTACAACAAATCTTTGATTTACAAGTCTAATGCATTAAGGCATGAAACTAATATTAACGAATTGCATTATCCAGTAAATAAACCCGATGTAACTCTTAAACAAAATACAAAATGAAATGAAATTGGCTATTTCCTTAAAATAACAAATTAAACATTTTTAGATCGCAAGTACTTTTAAGTGCAAGAACCATTACTAACCTGATCATGGCTGAAACAAAGAATATTTTCTGGTTTAAGATCACGGTGAGCAATGCCTGTAAAAAGAAATGAAGCATTAAAAAATATAAAAAGGCTGGAAATAGCTTAATGAAATGTACAAACGCATGTCGATTAAAGCGCTTTATATTAAATGGACATTTATGAAATGTATACATTTCACTATTTTCTACAACGGACTTCAGTTTAGTTTGACAGAACATTTTGAACTCTGGACATGATTTATTAAGAGATCATGAACGATACAAATCGAGCTGGATAGCTCGATAAGCGAAATTTGTAACTTTAAAGAAATTTCTACTTTAAGAATAGCTTAGTAATAAATAAAAACTATCAAGTCCAATGCAACAAAAACCATGAATACGAAATGCAATAATCGGACTACAATTTTTAATATCCTCTACAGATTAACAGCTTATAACTATGTTCTTTGCAACGAGTTTATAATTTCCAACCAGGATAGCATGCCATCTTGCATCCAACTCGCATTAGGCTAGAAAATATTTTCCCCTCGGCCCGATTTAATTAGTGGCATAGTTATTTCAAAATACCAATATTCTTCCACCATCAAGTCTAAATACCAATATTCTTC
>JAOUZG010040121.1:1132365-1153403 GCA_026289955.1 Argiope argentata
CAATCAAGTCTAAATACCAATATTCTTCCACAATCAAGTCTAAATACTATTTCGTATAGTAAAGAGAATGTAATAGAGCAGCTGGCAATTTTGAACACCTGCATAGAGCAGAGTTCCATAACATGAAAAACATATCCGAATCTGATTCTAAACATAAACTTCTGAATTAATACAAAAAAATAGTACATACCCTTTTGATGCAGAAACTTAAGTGCATTAGCCACATCTCGAATAACCATGCTAGCTTCATGTTCAGTAAAATGGACCCTTTTTTGAATATGAGCCAACAGAGGACCTAAAAATATAATTATATTCAGAGTCCCATTTTCAAAAAATACAAAAAATTGTTTTAAAATAAATAAGAGAATGGTACTGACCTCCATAAACTTTTTCAAAAATAAGAAGGAATCTGCAACAGAAAAAAGTATACGTCAGATGAATTCTTATTATGTAGAATTAAAAATCATACAAAATTATAAATAAGTTTTTCGTAACATGATTAAGTATTTTAAAAATTCGAGTCCAAATTGAACAATACTAACCTATCGGATTCCTCAAAAAACTGAACGAGTTGAATAATATTCTGATGGCCTCTACAATGATGGAATGTTTCTATCTCACGAAACACTCGCTCTCTAGGGTGGCTAGGCTCCTTCATAATTATCTGCAATAAATATTAAAACATCATGAATTCTGCTTCTGAAAAAACTTTTGCATGCATAAGAAAAACTAATGACGTCATGCAGCTAAGATACGATTAACATTTTACACTACAACCAAATATGAAATCTGATTATATCCATCAAAACAACTTACTGGGCATATTAGGACCAGCTCCATAAAAGTGCATGTGAATTTTGTTGCATATTAAGAGAATTTAATTTAAATATTTAAGGCAAATTAAATCATGCGTGAAATTTATAGTTGGATTTGAAAAGCGAACTTGAATCAAGCAGAAAGATTTCTTTCACATTAGAAACTTTAAAGATTTGGTTTCGTAAAAACGAATTAATTTTTTTATACCGTTTCTAGTATGGAAATGTTGAAAAGAATAAAACTGGAATTTAGAAACTCACCTTGACTGCAAACTCCTGCCCAGAATTAATTTGGACACAAGTTCGCACAGAAGCACAGGCACCTTCTCCAAGAACCTCATCTGTTAACCGATATATATCTGAAAATGTACTTTCCAGATTAATCTTTAGAAAGGCAAGATATTATCTTTACCAACATTCTTATTAACAAAAAATATATAGAATGTCGGATATAAGAATGAAGCATAAGCTATATTAACTTGCCATCATTTGCATTAGAGCAATTCATTAATTCAAAAAACTGACATGGTACTATCAGAAACTACTATTCTTTCGATTTATATCATGGCAAAATTCAGAAACTGCCATTTTTATTTCACATTCAATGCAAAGCATGTGCGAGAGAGCATCTAATTGGTCAAACTGGCCGAAATTAAAATCGTATGTGGGTCTGGGAACAAACTGTCGCTAAAGAGAACCACCTTTATATAGTGTGGTGATTGCTCTACATATAAGCCAGATAACATCCCTCGGACCGAAGTGCACTTTTGCCCCAACGGATTTGTTACTCTGCTCTTAACCATAAGATTGGGGATTCGGGCCTAGCGCTATCCGCTACACCTAAAATAGCATCAATTTCTATTGCTTTTCACAATTTTTTAACTCCACTATGCCATAGAATGGAGATTCAAAGTCAATCTAAAGAATTAGAATCGGATTATCAAGCAATTTTTGCCTCCTCCTCCAAGACCTTCAGAATACTTCTGAGAAATGTTAAGGGTTACCTAGGTTTTATATTTTCGTTGCGAAAGCTATAAAAGTAAAAACAATTGCTTAAACTTTCAACAATTAAAATTTGTTTCTAAATTCGCTTGCAGATTGAGAAAAACATTGGGCTGATTGAATTACAAGCCTAAGTCCTGATTAATTTTGAATATTTATAACGACTTGAGGTTTCAAATTTTAGATCAAATTAATGTTCATTTTCTTAAAATAATGTGTCATTCAATTCTCCGAGCGGGATTCACAAAAACTATTTCAGGCAATCGTATTTATTACTTAAAAAGGCATCAAATTGAAACCGAAAATACCCGATTTGTCATCTTTCTCCTTCTAAACCTACTTCGTCCAAATAAAATCGAAACTTAATCCGTTCCTGTACCGAAAATAAAACTTGTATTCTTGAATCCGATCTTTAAAGCCCAAAATACTGAATAAAATTTTATACGGGGAAATTTATTCTCGGAATGAAATACGAGTATTACAAGAATAGAAAATAGATTTCCCGAGAACGGTTGGAATAACTTTTGTAACCAAAATGGAATATAATTGAAAATGATGAGAACGACTTGATCGTATATTTCCTCGGTAACATAATCTAATCTAAATTAGTTTTAATCTGAAGATAAAAATATTTAAGTTGACATTTTAGATACGAAATAATCGTTCCATTTTTATCATTGACATTTAAAAAGGTCCAGTGAACTATTGGGCAGTTTAGTAAATGATCGAAGTAGAAGTTAACTATATTAAGCATTTATATCGATATAAATACAAATATATTTACTTCATCTGATTTTTTTAAAAAAACATTTTCCTTATCCCTATCGAATGCATTTGAAACGAAACGCAGAATTCTGTGATACAACAAACAATATTTTTATAAGCACAAATTGAATATTTTTGCACGTTTTTAAAAATTAAAATAAATTTTACTCTCATTTTTACTTTAATGATTAATTGGAATCAATTTTAGATATTTTCTCAAAACTAAGACTTCTGGAACATTTCAAAGGCATTGAAATTTGAATGGAAATTCTTTGAGAGTAGTAATTAAAATATTATAGAATGATAACCTTATTCCTCAGAATCCACTGAATATTCCTTTGAATGAAATGAAACGTTAAAAAGAAAATCTTATTTTGGTCACTTCACTTATTCCTAAACCGAAAACTTCCAACTTTAACAATAACAATTAAGTCTAAGCCGACAATGAAAGCGACTTGCCTGTAAAATTATCACAACATGATCCTGTGCGTTTCTTTTTCCTACGCCTTCGTGGTTGTTGGCTTTTAGGAGTTTCAATTGGTTTGGGCGCAGACCGCAGAACTTCATTGGTTGATTCCTGAACAGCGTTTTCAAGGTTATCCAAAAGCTCAGTAGTATCATCTACAGAAAGAAACAGGAGGTTACTGTATATTCAGAATATAGAAAACACCTTCACTTCCTCATAAACAAAATACACGAAGCTAACCCATTGACTGCCAGACATATTTAGAGCGTCTTGCCCTGGGTGCCAAGGTTTTATTTTGAAGAATACATGAAAGTAAACAAAATATAATTATATTAAGTTACTGATATAACATTGTAATAGTATTTACAATAATTTTTACTGAAAAAAAAACACTGAGATAACTCGTAGCTGGCGTCACTGATAAAAATTCCTGTGCTGGTTGCCACTTACGAGTTATCTCGTAGTGTTTTTTTTAAATAAAAATTGCAGTAAATGTCATTACAATATTGTATCAGTAACTTATTTAAATAACACACACACACACATTATATATATATAAATATATATATATATTCTGTTCAAAGGGAAAAAAACGTAAGGAGACAAGGTATTTTTGTACACAGTGCCCCGAGAAGCCAGCACTTTGTGTTGATCCTTGTTTTAGAGTATCATATTCGGCAACAATAATAAAAAAAATTTTAAGATTTAATACATTCATATATAATATAAAATTGTTATAATCTAATCGTCTAAGTTATAATTTTTATAATAAAAATTGAATTAATACGTTTTTTTTACTCTATATAAATTGCATTCACCTTTTAAAATTATTTTAAACTAAAATGGCCATTTGTAATCTAAAATTGCAGCACTCACTACGACGAGATACCTCTTAGCTGGCAGTTTTGACACACTCTTAATACGAGATATCTCGTAGCCGGCAGTCAATGGGTTTTAAAAAATCGGCGAATGTTTCTGCCATCACCGATTCCAAAAAACATTTTGAATTATGAATGTATCAGTAGCTCTTTGAACAGTAGTTCAAAATCTGCCATCTACAAGATGGGCAGCATTATTCTATGAGTGGAATTCTAAAATTCGTAGATTTATAACAAATTTTGAACGAGATTCATTCACAGAAAATATGGCCGTATGAGTACAGGAGAACACAAATATAAAACGCAAAAACCAAATGAATAAAATTTGGTATGTAAATTTAAATCTGGATTCGGATGGCACCTCTCGGAAACCATTCATAACTGTACATCGATTTTTTTTTATTACAATTGTTAAAGATGTTTATAGAGTGCCAAGATTAAAAACGTCGAAAAATTAATCGAAAAATTTAACTGTTTAAGTGAATTGTGAAAGTGAAACAGCCGAATTAAATGAAGCACAAATTTTCAATAGCGGCGGAATGTTTCGATATCGAATTCTCGGTTAGTCGATTCGGTCAACGGCGAAGCGTAGGCGTATCGATTGCCCTGCCGATACTCTATTAGAAGAGCGCTGTGACAATATCCCCAATATTAAAGATACGTAACAAGCAAAGCTTTATTTAACAATATAAAAGGTGAATATAAAATCGGATGAAATAACAATTAGCATCTATTTAGGTGAGAATTTATTTATACGTTTTTCTCATCCTTGAAAGTTCGCATCTAAATAACGAGTTAACCCCTTGACATACCCCCTTTATTTAATTTTCTAATCAGATTGCACATCCTATTTTAGTCATTTATTGTTAATTTGATTTTTTTTAATACATCGAGCATTTGGGATATTAAAGCGTTTCGAATTGATTTTTGCGTATTTAAATACTGTGGTTAATTTAAATTATGTGGCTTAGTTGCATATTTGAAACTAAAAATTCAGTAATTCGATGCGCATGTCAAACAAGTCATTGCATGCGAAGGGGTTAGTAAGGTTTCAATAAAAAGTTAGCCAAAATACAGAATTTAGAAAGAAAAATGCATGATGCATAAGCTGCATGCAATTTGGTCAGCTGGCATAATTTTATAGAAATATTAACGTAATGTAAAACATTTAAAATTAAAATACATCACCATCCGACGCTATATACACTACAACAAAAATTAACAATTAGAAAGTTGGACATGAAAACTGATGAAATACTCCTTTAAAGAGGTAACAATTTAGAGAATAGGAGAAGTTTTTTTTTTATCCCTTCTCTTAATTGATACACTTAACGTCTTTTATTTCTCTCCGAATTTTTTTTAATGACAAATTTGGTTGTCAAATTATTTACTCGCTTTAAATTAGTGGCAAACACACTCAGCCTCCAACTCCACTTTCCAAGTTTTAGCAAGATAATGTCAGACAAATGAATGAAAACATTTTGAATCAACTAAAAGGAATTCAAAAGCCAAAAATACCCGTTTATAAACAAATTTTATAAATTTTCAAGAACCTTAAAGTCTTTCAAATAAAGATTCAATTAATGACAGAACCGCAGAGGTTAATTTAATCGAATTTTACGACACGATTCCTAAGCCATAATAGATAGGACCATTTTATTTCAAATTTTCATCAAGAAGGCTTGCTTGCAGTTTAAAATGAGACTTTCAAAGAATTAAAATTAAGTAAATTCAAAAAAAAAAAATTCCACCATGAACTAAAATAAATTTTGTTGTAACAATGCCCCCATTCAACAATATAAAAAGTTTTATAGTTCAAAAAAAAATTAGAATGGGTTGCAATTCAATAATTTAATTATTTTCAACAACGTTTTTCATTGACTAAATTCCAAATATATTCAAATTCTTCATATTTCTTTCGATACCAAATGTTTAGTATTTTTTTTTAATTTAAAATCTTACCGCTATGGAAAAAATATACATTTTACTTCCAATACAACAAATCAAGGTTTTATATGGAATCGACTGAGCAAGTAAATGAATTTATAGCAAGATTTCTTAACCCAATGCGATCGAAGATGACTAAAAAAATCGTCTGCTCTCAGAATGCATAATAGGATTTAAAGAAAGGGAAATCTTCAAAGCCGTAGATCTTTCTTCCGGTCTCCTGAATGGAGAATATCAACCCAGCAAAACTCCTCACCCAATCTTTGTTGTCATTTTTTAGAAGACTCGAGTATCAACAGTACACAACCTAGTGCATGTTTATCTTTTTCCTGTAGAGGCGGAAGATGAATACATTATATTTAGTCAATCGGTATGCAGAAGAGCGTCCAGCAAACCAACAGCTACAGTGTACACGTCATTCCTAATCAATACGGCTAGAAACACCCGATTGGTTCACGCTCAGCTCCACTACTAAAACTGAATAGAACATTTTTCACTAGGTCGAAGAATTCCGAAAGAGTTATTTTTTAATGCGCTTTGTATCAAGGAAAATACTTTTCAAATAGAAGTTTAAGAGCTAGAGACCGGATATCCCTTGAATTCATTTTTTAAGTACTCGACTTCTATTCTCACCAATTATGAATTAACAATTTGTATTATCGTTTTTTTATATTTGCAATTGTATTTAATGATGGGACCTCCTGTTAATTAGCGTAATCGGAAATACTGTCCGAATTAAATAGCTTGTTATCTGGAGTTGATAGATGTATTAATGCAAACGCTTTTGACGTATTCAATTTGCATTTTATCATTTTACCAGCAGATATTGGTGCGCTAAAATTTAACCCTTTGCAGTCCTAAAAATAATTAAATGCAAAATTATACGCCTAATACAAAGATTTGTTTATTGCTATGAAAAAAACATATAATTCTTTTAAGTCGAATTTCTTTGAAAAATTAATCTACATCTTTAAACGATTATGTAGGCGTTTTAAACAATTAAATTTGGAAAATAAATAAAACGTCAAAATGATGCACAATCTTGAATGTCGAGTCGCTAGAAATTGCCAAAGTTTAAGGCATCATTAATCTATGAACCCTTTGTAGGTTCGTAGTAAGTATGCTTCCTTCCAAATTCATTCATACGAAGCTATGTAGGTTCGCTTCGATTCTAACAAATTTTTCAATACGACATAATCTCCGATGCTTCATTTCTTTACCTCAAAATGTTATTTCTTGATTTGGTACTTAATTAACCAAATGAAATCCAATAAACTAAGCTAAGCTAAAATCACTTTTCTTAAGCAAATCTCAATCCAAAAATATTTTTAAATACCATTACTAAAGAGAAAAAAGGTTTCGGAATATTTAACGATTTAAAATATTTTTCCACAACCGCGATAAATATCCATTGTAAATTTGTGATTTTAAAACGTGTTGAAATATATAGGAAAGGCATCTTTAAAATATTTTTCTTGAGTTGTATTTTGTGTATTTTAAATAATCTACAATCAAAACAGAAATTGGGTAAGATGTCTTATCTAAAGCTTGACTACGGATATCACAATTTTCCGTGTTCATAACTATACGCTTTATAAATTAATGAAAAAATATTTTCAGTTGCCAATTCGAAAACATAAAAGGAAAGGGGCTAGTTGAACAACCCAAAGTGAATATAGATACCCAACAATCCTCTGCGATTGACGATTTATTCCTTATAGTTTACATATTTATTTAACTAAAATCTACGCAATGAAACATAGAACTGCCAAAGTTATTTAGATTAAAATAACAATGATAGTTCGAAAAGTGGAAGGAAAACTAAAATCAACAGACGCGAAACGCTTCCTAACGCGAGGAAGCGCAGCTGATGTGAGAAAGGCTTTTCAACGGAAACTGAGTCACACGTGTACAGCCGAGAGGAGGGGGTGAAGGATCAGGGGGAAGGGTCAGGAAAGGAAGAAAAAAATTGTTTCCCCTGATCGCGGCGAGTCGAAATGCGACGGGCAACCAGCAACTTCTGATTCTCTCTAGTTTTGTTTTTTTTTTTTACACGCTGGAAGGATGTTTAATAAACGCGCATTGGGGTCAAGTTGAACAACAACTCCCATCACGCTTTTGTATGTAATGCACTATAAACAAGGACATACTGCTTGTTACTGGAGAAACTTTATAGCCACTAAAATCATTCAAGTTCTACACATACTTGCTAAATAATTGAAAAAAGTAGATCATAGAATAGCTAAAGAAAAAAATCTAGGGACAAATTTAACACCGTTTCGATTCCAAAAACATTACTGTGCGAATAACATTAATATATTATTGTAGAAACTACACCTTTCACTAAATAAAATTAAACCACAAAGATCGGAAATGTTATCCAATAACCACTACGATTTATAATACTAAAATCTTTACAAGTTCTTTCAGTTGAATCACCATGACAATATGAAAAGCGATCATGTCATCCCACTATACACGTTGCAAACAGCTTCTTTACGAACCATTTTCAAATAGCAGATCCATCTATTTATAAGAAATAAAAATCGCGTCAAACATTTTATTATCCTTTCAGGTGGAAAAAGGATAAAACTTATTTTGAAATAAGGTCTTGGAAGTCTAAACATTTGGAGCTGTTATTCTATACAATAAGTTTATCGATAGCCTTCAGGGTAGGAATTTTATTTGAATAAAAACGTGTTCTTTTTATTCTTCACAGTTGTGCAAAGAACCTTTGTACATGAGATTTCTGTACTTTCTAAAAGACAAACCTCAGCTTATTGTAAGTCAATAACCATTATTTGAAGGGTTGCCACTTTAAGCAAATGCGAGATGCAGTCGACTGTGGTATAACTGAATCATTCGCAAGAAATATTTCTTATTAAAAACGTGCTCGTACGCAAAGTATTTTCCATGTTATTAAATAAAAATACTCGGATATTTTATTTTAATTCTTTTAACAGTTTAACCCTTTACTGCATGAATAAAGCCTTCAAAAAAATTGTTTCACGGTGGAAATAGCTTTTATTATCAATAAGACATTAAAAGAAAAATAATGATAAAGATTTATTTATGTTTTTAAGAAACCATATATGGGTTCGTATTTATTATAGAAAACAGTTGAAAAGCGGAAAAATTATCCTTCGAAAAAAAAAAAAAGAGGATATCGACTCCATGATTACTTTTGGACAAACCTTACATTTTACTCTTATCGTTTTTTGAAAACAAATCACTCGCATTTCAATTCTGTTTTTTCACTCACTTGCACAAAATTGTGGTAATATCAAATTGACAAAATCAGACCTTTTGCGTTTTATTATTGCTTAATATATATTTAATGGATTAAAAGTTTGAATTATTTTATAATACTTAATTTGGAAATAAAATTGAATCAAAACTGCAATACCATATATGGGCCTATATGCGGTAAAGGGTTAATTTTAACTCTTTTGAAATATTTGATTATGAAACCTTTAGGTGTGTATTTGAAAAGCAACAAAAGGGGGGGGGCATGAATTTAAACTCTTGGTTGATGAATATCCTAGATGTAAGCCTATAAGACAATCCCTGCATATTTTGAAAATATAGCAAATGAAAGAACGCAAGATTTCATATATTAATCGTTTCTTACATTATAATTTCCAATCTACATTTTCAACCATTTACCGAAGCCAATTAAATTTCAAAAGAATTCACAGTCAAAAACATTTAATACACCTTTCCCAGGACTGACATTTCAGCGAAAAACATCTTTTATTATCAAGGTCATCATTTACAGCATATCCAAAATGTCAATGAAACAGTCGATAAATGTTTATTTGGAATCTAGATGACGTGGTCACTTCTTTCCTTTCTACAAGTTATTTAACAAGCCTATAACATGTCTCCAATTTGCCATACCCTAATATAAAACAATTAAGGCAGATAAACACACAATTCCCAACTAACTCTGGCAATGGGCGGCCATAAAAGAAAAATAGAATCAGCCTGAGTATGACTCGTTCGATGCATTGACGCAGCTGGCTGAATTTAAACACCGAAGTAGCATCTATAGTGAAGAGCACTTAATTAAACGTTGGACGAATAGTCCCTTTGTACTTTTCTATACACTGCCATGTCCTATGGCGAAAATTTAATCCGCTTCACGTACTTACTGCACGAATGATTTCGGTTGAAATGCTGCAATAACCTTAATTCGTGAATATTGCTTTGCAAGTCTGAAATGTCTTATCGCAGCCGCATTGCTAGTGAACGACAATAAATCACAGGCAGAAACAATAAAGCCCAAAGGTGAAATAAAGGCTTCAGTCGGTTTTGACTATGCAGTTGATAAAAGTGTCTAGTCAAGTTTAAGAATTGAAATGTAACAAAGAAATATTCCTCTAAAAACAGACTTTTGTCAGCTAATTTTTTGGAATATCCGAAAGAAGCAATATTGATGGAATCTTGCTGGAATATCCGAAAGATGCAATATTAAATATTCTAGTAAAAATAATTAAAATGTGAATGTTATACAGCATCCTGAAGGCATTTTCATCATATTTGGACACCATTAAACGAAACAGGTAAATTGCAACTATCAGAAAACTCGGAATTGGGCATAGGGATTTTCGTCCAATGCAAACTTAATTCAATGTCAAGTCATGGAATACAGAAAACTAAAATCGTTAGCAGATAGATATTTTGCCACGTTGACATTGATACTTTAAAAAAATTCTGAACAAAAAAATCCGCATTTAATATAATATTCAAAACAGGTTTATTTTTTTAAAAAAATTTTTCTGAAGGTAGCTCAATGAATGACGATGTTGGGATTGCTATAAATATTTCAGTAATTGAAATTATTCATTAGCGAAAGACAAAGGAAATTTCTAAAGACATTGATAAACTCTTAAAAATAAACGATTAATCAATCTAGGTTTTAAACAAAAAGTAATAAATGTTTTACTATTCTAAAGCAACGAAGTAATTAAGAGATCGATTCATTTGTTAACCCAGGCGATAAGAAGTAACATAGGAAGCATATAATCAAAAACATAGCTTTTTAACTCTAAAAAAAGCGATAAATACAAGAAATAAAAATTAGCATTTGATTTAATCTCGTAAGAGTGATGCTTGTTACCTAGAATCCTATCTATAAACTGTTTTTAAAAATATTCGCCAAAAATAACAGTTTAGCAAATCATTTTAAATTTTAAAAAAAATAGAACTGTACGAGATTTCTGGGAACAGCATTAAAAGCATAAGTTAAAATATGATACAAGATCCAAACAAAAAAAATTCTTAAACGCCCAATTAAGAGTGACTTTTTTTAATGCAAGATATTCTACGAATCATTTCATTCTAGAAATTTCTAAACCCGCACGTGCCATCTAAACCATGCAACTCAAACGCCTGTTGGTATACAAATGAAAAAAGAAAAAAAAGTAATTTACTCGCAGTCTGCAAAAAACTAGAAACAAAAGCTGATCGCGCAGATTCAAAAAAAGAACTCCAAAGCAGCTAAAGTTGAAAAAGGACGACAAACCTACAAGTCAAGTTATTTAAAACAACGCTACTGTGTTTTGCGAATAAACGAAAAAAAGATTTTCCCCACTCGGGCACACTCTCGACATAAATTCGTTTAAAATTTCATTTCGACTTCAACTGCAAATCATTTTTTACTGCAAAGAAACAAATGAAACATGCTATAACGGCCAGCTGCGATATCACGCGGTGTGCAAGGACACGAGGGCAGCGAACTTCCGCGTCGTTTAGCATGACAATAGGATTTAACCGACTTCACAGAGCATGCATAGGCATTCTACTTGCAAAACAGAAAGTCTATACTTCAACCGGAGGAAAACCAACTCCATTCTGAAGGGGGAGTGGAAAATACGATATAATATTTCATCATTAAGATCTTCAAAACCGATAGTTTACTCCTTCCTTACAGTGGCGTCACCTTCATCCTATCAATTTTCATTCACTAAAACAAAGTAAGGTTTTTAACCCGTTTCAGTCCGTTCCGCTGAAGTAATCTTAAGACGAAGGAAAAATTAGTCACCTCATTTAATTGATCATTATTTGTAAAAAGGTTTTAAAATAATTAGAACTATCAAAATGTATAGTAGTCAATATTAACATATCATGAATTCGAAGATCATTTGGAATATTTAATCCATAACATTTATAAAAATATTTTATATACACCTACGGGGCAAAAACTAAAATTTCGCTAATTTCTGAATATTTTATGTGGGGAAAATCTGAATACAGAAAATATGAATTATAAGAGTGCCATCTTAGAATCTTGATGTACTTGGAAGCAAACGGTTCTATTCTGATATTTATCACTATTGGCAATCTATAAGCTTGTAACTGGAACGATTAATAAAAACCGGCAAATAAAAGGACTAATAATTCGTTTAACCGACAAAACAAATCAGTTCCATTGCTGCAATTCTCGCTACGTTAACCCATTTTGGAGTTGCTTGGATTTAATTTTAAAAAACTGTATTTTACAATATTAGGAATCAAAGAATCAAGGCAATATACAACTAAACTCTTTCCAATAAAATATACTAGCTCGCGTATTCAATTACTGGATGAGAAAATAGTTTTGAGAAATAGTTATGAAAAAGAAAAAAGAAAAGACACCGAAGCATGCGATGTCTCTTTCTTTAAAAACAAAGAATTAAAGATTTCAAAAGATAAAAATAGAAATTTACATAATATGCGATCTAATTAACAATTATACGAATAGTTGCAAGTAGGCTAAATACATCACAATATTAAAAAAAAAAACGATTACTGTACCCAGAAGAAAAGATTTAGAAACTCGTTTAAAATTCATAAAAATCTATTTTTCAAAATGATTTGCATCTGAATCTCAATTGTCTACGGATATTCAATACATAAATCAATTAACCCCTTAATCGGTTTATTTTCCTCACTATCCAATAAGATGACACCTATTTTGGGAATATTTTCTTATTTTGATTCAAATGGAAATCCATGGAATACTTGACTTATCTACATATTCGAAGTCATTTTACTATTGAATTATAAATGTTACGAATGATTTTTTTGTTTACAACTATCAAAATTCGATAAATCGATGCGCGTACGGCGTACGTGCAAACCGGTTAAGGGGTTAAATATTCAATTGCCATCGAGAAATACGATAAGTATATACTAGAACTAAATCCAACATCCTTAATTTTCTTAAAAAATTTTCAAATTTGTCAAGTAACCATTTTTAACAGTGAACCAAACACACACAGAAGGTCAAACAAGTAACATCCCCCAATCTATTCAAAATAGTCACGAATGTAGCTACCTAAATAAACTAGAACAGAAATATCAGTCTTGTCTTTTGAACGACATCTGCCGCAGAATCTAATACGCAGGAGAAGTTTTTTCAATAACAGTTTGCTTTCGTTTGGTGTCTCGTGATTTATGAAAGAAAGATAATGGAGATATTTCAGTAAGAACACACCTGGAATTTTTCCACTCTTAACTGCCAACGTTGGAAAGCACGAGGTAAGGAGTGACTCATTGTCACACGCGTTTTAGCACATGCTTTTTGTTTTGAAGCGAAGTTAATTTCTTTTCGCTAAGTTATTTAGCGGTATCTTTTAAGTATATAACTAGGATGTAAAGGCAATTCCAATAAACCACAAAATGCAAGTTAGCGATTATAATTAACCAGCTTGTATGCATTACTTCTAAATAAATTGGCTGTTCTTTGCATTCCTTTACAAAAGGTTCTAACTTCATGTTGGATCTATTAATAATAACAGCGGATAAATTTGAAATGCTAAAGTAGGAAGTGTCCTAGATTGATGAATTTTGGAAAACGAGCAAAATACGCTTTAGTATACTCCTAGTAAAATTCGTAAAAGCATTGTATTCATAAATATGAATTACAATATATTCCTAAATTAATAAAAATGAACCAGGAAAAATATAAAAATATCCTAGCATGTAGCTGGTATTTGAAAATTAAGCATTGGCCTCATGTAAATAGGGGAGAGCACGGGGGAGGGGGAATATTCGGAAAAATAATTAACCCTTCGCACTTGGGTGGAAAATAATTCACCATTGAAGACGGTGCATCATTTTTTTCGTTTTATTAAATCTTGATTGTTAACCACTTAACTTTATTTTCTTTACTATCTAATAAGATGACACCTTTATTTTAGGAATATTTTATTTTGTTTCAAATGGCAATCCATTGAATAAAGGTCTTATCAATGTATTTGAAAATTACTTCAGGACTTATCAATGTATTTGAAGTAATTTTCAAATACATTGATAAGTCCTACCAAAATTGAATAAATCGATGCCCGTACGGCATACAGGTAAAACTGTAAGCGGTTAAAAAATATATGCAGAGCGGTAAGACGGAAATTAAATAAACAGAAGATGTCAACTTAAATTATTCATTTTTCGGAGTGATAAATAAATTTTTTGTATGGGTGCATTGAGTGATTTTTTCGAGTGCAAAGAGTTAAATTAGCATTTTCACTTTTTATCAACATGTATCTTATCAGTTTAGTTGGCATTTGAAGACGTTATTGCACCAAAAATTAAAATCTTGCAGTTTAGGAGAGTGCTATTAAAAGTGGAAAACGATCACGTTTCAGTTTAAACTAACGGTAAATATTTTAAACTAATAAAAAATCGCATCTTAAAATGTCTACCAAGGTTAAGAAGCATCTTAATGAGGTTAAATTTTCCAATTCAAAAAGCATCCTCGACTTTTACACATACAGAATCGATACAGTAGCAGAAGACACAAGAGCTAAAACGGGCGCCGACGAAATGGGCAACTGCTTTACAAACTGGATTAAAATTAATTCCTCTCGAAGACTGCTGAAGTGTCTAGATTAAATCTCCTCAACAAAAGACTGAGAAACCCTGCCCCTGGCGTCACTAAAAGTAACCGACATTTGTAAAAAAGATGAATAAAAGCGAAGACAAAAGATGCGAAATTTCAAAGCTTTATAGCATCATGATTAACTGGAGATTTAAGTTAGTCATTTAAGACGCTACAAACTGATAAACAAAATGCACAAAATTCGACTTCAAATCTGTTCTACGTTTCTTTATATTTATATAGATAGAAATATTGGAAATACTTTTACAATACATTTAACCTTTTGACAACTATTTGTGCGTGTGTTTCGATTCATATATAAACCAATTGGCACACAAAATATTCCAAGGGCAGTTGAGTATTTCCACTTTTTGCATAAATCAACTTCGATTTGGATTTGGATTTGAATTTCTGGCGCAAGATCCTGATATAGAATATACTGCGCCGAAACAGTGTAAGATTCCTCCATCAAGCTAAAATTAGTTTTGTATTGTAAAAATGTAATTGACTGTGTTCAAACTACTTAAATGATAAAAAATGAAAGTTATTAAAAACCAGACTATATTTCATGTAAAATTCCCACATCTTTAATATATAAGAAAATGTTTGGGTGATGATTCTCACCCAATAAAAAATCCAAATTAAAATGGTTGGATTTAAAATGGTTACGTCGAAGGTCAATAAAGCGGGTGCATTCTATCAAAATGTGACGAACAGTTAACATAACGCCACAATCATCACACATTGGGGGAGGCTCGGAAAAAAGTAAAAATCTATGTGTCAGGCGAGTGTGACCAATACGTAGTCGGGATAAAATGACATCATAGCGTCTACTTAGTTTTGAAGACCAGTTGGCCAATTGTGGTTTAATAAAATGGAGCTTGTTGTTAGTCTCCATGTCCCATTGATTTTGCCATTGGCGATAGCACCAACGAATTATAGTTGTGCGCATATCTTTATAAGAAAGACGTTGGGGCAAAATGACGCTCGCTGACTTAGCTGCTGTATCGGCGATTTCATTTCCAGAAATACCCATATGCGATGGGATCCAGGAAAGTAAAACTCTAATATTTTTCCCACATAGAAGGCGGTATATCTTCTTCACTTCCTGTAGAAGCGGATGATCAAGAGATGACGAGTTTAAAGCTTGCAGAGCACTCAGAGAATCTGTGTAAATAACAGATTTATGGATCTGTTGTTCATCAATATATTTAAGGGCTAAGTAAATAGCAGTTAATTCAGAGGTAAAAACAGAAGTAAAAGGATGAAGTTTATAACTTATAATGCGATGACCATGGACAAATGCGCAACCCACATGATCAGATGACTTAGAACCATCCGTAAAAATGGGTTCATAAGAGCAATAAAATTCCCGATGGTGTTTATAAAGTGAAATAAAAACCCTGCTATCAGTGTCCGATTTTCTAAATTGTTTGAAAGGGTCTTCGTAGTGCAATTTATTTTCTATCCATGGAGCTGAATTCAGATTATCATCCGCGTATATCCGTATATCACTAAAATCATTTGGTAATATTCTTCGAATACGTAATCCCAAATGAGGTATGTATAATTTGCGGGAATTAAACAAACGGTCGTCAACCTCATTCCGGATTTTCTCATGAAGAGGATGTCGTTTATTGGATAAAATACGGTAAAAATAAAATAATGATAGCTTCGTTCTTCTATTCGACAAAGGAGGCTCAAACACCTCAGCACACAAACTAGCTACTGGTGAAGTCCTGAATGCTCCAATGCACAGTCGGAGAGCCTGATGATGGACAACGTTCAAACGTTTGAGGTAAGATTGTCTAGCAGAGCCATAAATAACACATCCATAATCGATTGTTGATCGAATGATACCGCGGTAGACTCTAAGCAAGCACGTTCGATCGGCACCCCAAGAAGTATTGGATAAAACTCTCAGAATGTTTAATGACTTCAGACATTTACTCCTCAAATATGCAATGTGCGATAGGAAAGTCAGTCTTTTATCAAAAATTACTCCTAGAAATTTGTGTTGATCCTGAATGGAAATTGGACTACCACTCAAAAACAACTCTGGCTCCGGATGAAGAGGCCGTTTGCAGAAGTGCATAGCGACTGTTTTCTGAGAGGAAAATGTGAAGCCGTGCTTGTCTGACCAATCTACAATGTTATTTATCGCTTTCTGAAGCTGTCTTTCAATGTATCGCATGTCTCGGGCGTGGCATGAAATTTGCATATCATCTACATATAGCGTCTTGCTAACAGTTGCTGGTATAACAGATAAAATAGGGTTAAGAGCCAATACAAATAGCGTCACACTTAAAATGCAGCCTTGTGGAACCCCTTCTTCCTGACTAAAAACATTGGAGTAGGTATTACCAAGCCGCACTTTAAAATATCTATGGTGTAAAAAATTTTGAATAAAAAGGGGCAACTGCCCTCTAAAATTGAGGTCGTAAAGATTTTTCATAATTCCGTATCTCCATGTTCGATCATATGCTTTATCTATGTCGAAAAACACCGATACCAAATGGTTCCTTTTTATAAAGGCAGTACGAATATCCGTTTCCAAAGCTAAAAGATTATCAACTGTTGAACGATTCTTTCGGAAACCACTTTGGAAAGGAGAAATGAATTCATTTTCCTCCAGTATATGAACGAGGCGTGCGTTTACCATTTTTTCGAAGACCTTACACAAGCAGCTGGTCAGAGCTATTGGTCTATAGTTAGATGGTTCATGAGGATCCTTTCCAGGCTTTGGTACAGGAATTATTATAGCAAATTTCCATTTATCAGGAAACACATGCTCCCTCCAAATTCTGTTATATAGGAACAGAAGATTTTGGAGGGATCTATCAGGTAAATGTTGTAGCATTGAATAGGTAATTCCATCCGGTCCCGGTGCTGTTTGTTTCGTGACAGATAATGCTCTGCGCAATTCCAATATATTAAAATCGGCATTATATGAGAGGTGCCTTTTCGTTTTAAAGCGTAATTTGATCCTTTCTTGGCGTTTTTTGTGCGTAAGAAAAGGTTCCTTGTAATTACTCGATGAACACACAGAGGCAAAAGCCTCTGCAAGAGCATCAGCCATTTCCTGTATACTGGAAATGTCTTTCCCATTCTTTTTAAGGCAAGAAATGGAATGATCAGGATATATACTGCAAACTTTCCGAATGCTGGTCCACATATATTTGGAAGTCACAGAAGAATTTATACCTGATACGAATTTGATCCAATAAGTCCTTTGACTTTGCCGCTTAACTCGTCTTGCTATAGATTTGGCTTTTTGAAAAAGAATTAAATGAGTTGTTGTAGGACGCCGCCTAAAAACATTCCAGGCCTTTTTAAGATCTTTTTGTGCTTTTGTACAATCTGGGTTCCACCATGGTTTTTTATATTTGATTTTTCCTGACCCCGATTTTGGGATAGAAGCATCTGCAGCTTTTATAATAGTGTCAGTTATAGAATTTACAACTCTATTTAAATCCCCATTCTCAACCATATTCCGTGTTATCAGAGCCCTTGAAGTAAAGTCTATCCAGTCAGCTTTTTGAAAAACGTATCGTGGTAGACGTGAATGATTTACATCATTTCCAGTTAATTTATCTAAAAATATGGGAAAATGGTCACTATCGAGCAAGTCAGTTCCTACTCTAAAATTCAAGTACGGAGCTAAAGAGGGTGAACATATAGCGAGATCTAGCGAATGAAAGGTTTTGCTCCTGTGATGAAAATATGTTTCTTCTCCATTATTGAGCAGGCACAATGAACAGTTATTAATAAACTCTTCAATCAGCTTCCCACGAGGATTAACATCTTCGCTTCCCCAGAGAGGATTATGACCATTTAGATCACCAATTATGATGAAAGGAGATGGTAATTCCTCCACTAAGGCATTTAGATCTCTTAATTCAACCGGAGTACTGGGTGGCAAGTAGAGACAACATATTGTCGTCAAAGAAGGGTTCAAGACTCGAACAGCCACAGCTTGCAAATTTGTATGTAATGGAATGACAGACGAGGGTGCATTATGGGATACCAGGAGGGCAACACCTCCAGTAGCTCGATCAGATTCATTATCCCTTCGTATAATGCTATAATGTCTTACTTTCATAGAGTCGGAAGGTTTCAAATAAGTTTCTTGCAGAGCTATACAAATCGGATGGGTTTCATTAATTAAGTCTTTAATCTGAGTTGTCTTAGTACGGAAACCACGGCAGTTCCAGGATACAAAATTGGCCATCAAGATTGGGTTTTGTCTGGAGGTTTTTTCTTTTTATCCCCACCTGATTGATTTTTAGAGGTTGTCGGATCTAGCTCCATATCGGAGAATTCAGAAGACGATGTATGAGTTTTTAAGAAATCCTTTGCTACAAGGTGTCGATTCATTAGAGCTTTCTTTTTTGTTCTTTGCTTTGCATGTATTTGAATTGGTTTATGAGAAGATGAAGTGGAAATTTTTTCTTTACTACTACGATGGCGCTTGGTGATTTTATTTGTTGCAGGGCAATTGGATGACTGGGAAGAAACAGTGGAAACCCCTGGTGATTTTGTCATTTGTTTTAAAACTGTACTAGTCGGTGATAACTGAGTAATGCGAGAATCTGTTTGAGTACTACTGCATATTAGTGTTGTTTTAAGTGCACCAGAGTAAGCTATACCAACTTTTGGAGTTCTTTCATTGATTAATTTTCTCGCTTCTGCGAAGGATACGTTTTTCCGTATTTTCGTGGATATTACCTCTTTCTCAAGAGTCCATTTAGGGCAAGACTTTGAGAAAGCAGTATGAAGCCCAGAGCAATTGACACATTTCATGGTATCTGAATTACAGTTATTTACGTCATGTCCAGGTTCAGCACATTTCGCACACATAGTGGTTTTACTACGACATGCTTGCTGTGAATGTCCGTACCTTTGACATTTAAAACACCTGAGAGGGTTAGGTATGTAAGGCCGGATTCTACAAATTTGGTATCCCGCTTTGATGGATTTAGGTAGGACTGGTGTTTGGAAAGTTAAGACGATGTGCTTCGTTGGTATAAACTGACCGTCACGTCGGATGTTAATACGACGCGCGGCGCATACTTGCTGGTCAGAAAATTCTGTCACGAGATCTCCCTCAGGCAAGTCGATGAGATCTGGCTCAGAGATAACACCACGTGAAAAATTTAAAGTTTTATGCAAAGATGTTTGAATCGGAAAATCTCCCAATTTGGTAAGTTTGCTGATAAAAACAGCTTGTTTTTCTGAAGTCTGCAACAAAAGGTCGCCAGAGCGTAATTTTTTTATGTTTTGTACTTCACCAATTGTCGATTGTATTAATTTGTTTACAAGGAAAGGAGAAACTCTATGAAATGTGTTTTGAGTGCTAATAATCATGAAACGAGAATTAGATGATGCTTCAGTGACGTGAGAAAAAAAACCCATATGACATTGAGAGTGATTCGGGTCCGGCGGCATCGCCCACCACGGAGCCCAACAAGGGATGGTAGTTGCCGGCTCTGGAAATTCTCCAACCTCGGTACTTGCCATAATGCTGACCAGAACCTATACGCTGGGAGTCACCCCCGGGGACAGTGACCACCCTTAACGCCAAGCCCAAGGAGTGACCCCTTCGCTTGATCCCCTTAAGTATACCAGACATGCGACTAGAATACCAGCCGATTGATGCATCGGGGACCTAAATGCACCACCCGTCTAAAGGGTCGCCACGCACGGCCAACACGTGGGGTTTTTAGCTGTCCATGAGAAGCAAGAAGCAAACAGAGCGGCCATAGCTTCTCATGGAGAGCTCCCTCGCTTGCCGTCGAGGGTTAGAAAATAAAGTAAACAGCAGAAGGCGTAGAGGAGAATAAATTGAAAGGGAGTATAGATCCCTGGGTACCTCGGGTTTGGGACACCCGTACTCACCTCAAGTAGGTGAGCCCCTGAGGGGAAATCAACTTCGAATCCTTCAACTCAAAAAAGTATGATACACCAGAAGAATCATGTTAACCACTTCGCATACAATGGCGTGTCTGACACGCGCATCGAATTACTGAATTTTTATTTTCAAGTCTGCAATTAAGCCACAAAATTAAATATTTAAAAATGAAAAATCAATATGAAACTATTTGGTATCCAAAATGCTCCATGTATTATTTTTAAAAAGTCAAATTTTTAACAATATACTCCTAAATAGGATTTACAATATACTCCTAAATAGGATTTACAATATACTCCTAAATAGGATTTACAATATACTCCTAAATAGGATTTACAATATACTCCTAAATAGGATTTACAATATATTCCTAAATAGGATTTACAATATA
>JAOUZG010040121.1:1153413-1197222 GCA_026289955.1 Argiope argentata
CTAAATAGGATTTACAATATATTCCTAAATAGGATTTACAATATATTACCAAAATAGGATGAGTTATCTAATTAGAAAGTTAAATTCGTATGTCAAGTGGTTAATAAAGTGGTCACCATGCAGAACCACAATAACTTAATATCCCTTGCTGACACTTCCCAGTAATGCTTTAATAAAACACTCGCATCTTCAAATATGACTGCCCGTGTCCCGATTATAGTTCAATTTCGACAGTAGGCAATTGGAAGCAAATATTTTAATTTAAAAAAAGTATTCTCCTTTTTCTAGTATTTATTTCGAACCAAAAACTGTAAAGAGAAAATGCAATAAGTTTAGTTATATAGACTTCCCGCAGTAAAGCTCCACTAGGGCTATTTTGGCACGGACCCTATAATTCTGATCTGCGTTCAGGCGACGAGGACGACACCGGAGATGGGACCCTCCGCGGGAGGACATTTGGCCTGACGAATTTAAAGTACTACAAATCTCATAACACGACGGTTTTTCGTTGGAATCGAGTCTAACCTGAAACCCTACACCTCACCTCACAAGCCCACCACGGCCCTCGTAAATGCAATAAAGATTCTATTAAACTATGCAGGAATATATCGTATTAAATGCATCGTACAAGTTTTAATTCTAACCAAGTGTTAGAATTAATCCAAGAATAATTCCAAGAATCAAAGAATAATTCCAAGAATCAAAGAATAATTCCAAGAATCAAAGAATAATTCCAAGAATCAAAGAATAATTCCAAGAATCAAAGAATAATTCCAAGAATCAAAGAATAATTCCAAGTTAAACTAATAGAGAATTAGTCGAATAACTTCAAAATACTCGGGAATATCAATCAAAAAAAGTTGATCAAGAACGTCAATTAAGCATTCCGTTTTTGTGGACCCTTGCCAATAAACGTTCTTTCACAGCAGCATTATTCTAGAACTTCCCCAACTGAATAAAGTCGCACAAAACAGTAGAGGTAGAGTGCGTTGCACAGCAATTACACCATCACTTGGATAAAGATCTACAGGAAAAGTTTAATCCCCACACAAAGAAAAAGATACCGACTCGAAACGAGCTAACCGGGCTTCATTTTTCACTCGAGAGCTAATAGCATCGCACTCTGAGAGCAGAAAATATTGAACTTGATATTCTTAAAGCGAATGCCAGCAGAAGAAAACAGCAAAACGCAGTCTTGAAAAAAGGTGGTTCAACCGCACGTTGAGAGAACTTGGCAAATTCACAACTGAGCTCCCTCTTCCTTCTTTCAGACACAGTGTGAAAGAATTAAAGGTGAAACGAACCATTGCACAACTTCCCAGCAACCCAACGCTCCAGAAAACCTCGAAACTACATCGCAAGGAAAATTCGAATCCACTAACATGAACTAACTACTCTAATAGTAAGTTTGGACAGGACAAACGGTTTATATCTGGGGGGATAAAGTGGTTATAGAAGGCAGATACTAACAGATAATTAGAAGCATTAACCCCTTGAACGACAATTTATTTTCAGTCAGCACTGCTTTGGCAGACGATTTAATTTTTAGTTTTAAGAGGGATTGATATAGAAACTTACGGTCTTGTGGCTCAAATAATTTGTTATTAAAAATATATTTCACACATTTATATGAATGTATTGTTATATAAGAATATAATTAGTGTCGTTTAATTCTTCATTAACCCCTTAAACGGTAATGACGAGTCCACCTCGTCATTGTCAGTTTGTTCAGGAAAGTTTATGACGAGCTGGACTCATTTCCGTTCAAGGGGTTAAAATTCAACTGTGCCCATTAAACAAAATACAAATGCCGATATCAAAACACGCAGAATTACTTAATCGATCGGATGTGAACCGAAAGCTAGTTTGGTAATTTTACGTCTTGCATAAAAAGAATCTCCAGGATCATACAAGTTTAACTATAAATACTTACAATGTACACGACTAGGAATTTTTTTTTTAAAATCAATTAAAAACAACTTAAAGAATGGCGTTAAATCATTCAATTCCCAAGTCTTGTCGATCAAAAAATATTATATAATATTATCAAGAAATAAAGTTAGGGTTTAAAAAGGACAAAGAAAAAAAAAGAGGTAACAAATCCTAATTATTCAACAATTTTTCAATAAAAAGGCGAAAATAATCGAATAATTTAAACCACGTTTAGGAAAATGTTTCGAGGATTATTCTACATCTAAGAGCATTAAAAACGAGGAAAAAAAACTTATTCATGTACTAATCTAAATCCATTCTTTATGTAATAACCGAGTAAAAACAATTCAGCATGCAATATTGTTAATGTGTTCACTGAATGAAATTGTTTGAAGCTTCCTTCAAACATTGGGGCTATTTTAACAATGGATGAAAAAAAAAAATTGGAACGCGGCCATTCCATTGGTCTTATGTTTAAATCGTTCGAAATGAAACTTAATAGCCAAAACTAGCAAAATGACGACTTTCCTGTTGCAATTTTCGAACATCCTTTCCCTTCTACTTAACATTAATTTCAATCTTATCTTCTCGTCTAAGATTAAAGTGCTGACTGATTACTAGATGTAACAGCAGTCAAATAGCACTTTTCCTCCCATTTTTTACTATCAATTCTTGAGTTAAAATAATCAATAGCGATCAATTTTAGTTTATAACTAATTATACAGTCATGAAATTGCCGGTAGAATAGTTAAATACAACAGATATCAACTCTCGATTAACACGGATAATAAAAAGTTAAAAAATGATCGACTGTTTGCGTTTCAGTGATGACTCAGCTATGACAAGCTCGAGAATACCCTGCCCGATGACCTCTTGGCACAGTTATTCATGACTACTTAATAACGTAGAATAAGAAATGCGTCTGCAATTCTCCTAAAGTTGCCATAAATAATCATGTCAAAAACACAGCATGGTTTTTGGAAATAAAACAATGCAAATCAGATTTCTAAAAAAAGAAAGCATTTATGACGAACAATCTGAAGTACAATTTTTTTTCTTCAAACTCATTTGTATGAGTAATGCAATGGAAGGTTTTTTTCTTTTCCAGAATGGAAATGGTTTTATAGATATAACCAATTCAAAATAAACAATGACAACTCCAACTTTTTTTGGAAATAATTACCGTAATTAAAAAGTTAAAACCTGAAACAATTTAAAATTCATCGTGAGCTGACGGAATAAATTTTAACATTTACGTATGCACTAGTTAGATTTTAAAATTTTGATTTTGCCAGGCTCACACAACTGAGTATTTAACCACTTGACATACGAATTTCACTTTCTAATTAGGTAACTCATCCTATTTTGAAATTAATTGTTAATTTGATTTTTTTTAAATATATGAAGCATTTGGGATACCAAATCGTTTCATATTGATTTTTTCGTATTTAAATACTTAATTCTGTGGTTTAATTGCAGACTTGAAAATAAAGATTCAGTAATTCGATGCGCGTGTCAGACGTCATTGTATGCGAAGGGGTTAAAATCAATGCTGTTATAATTTCTCTTATTATTGGATCTAGATCGCAAGTTCTCTCATATTTTCGCGTTGCAAAGCTAAAATGGTTAGGTCCCTTTTTTTGTAAGCAAGCCGATTTTTTTCTCCAAATCCAAATTTTAAGTTTTAAAGGACAGATTTTCCTTAATGGACATTAATAAAACAGTAGATGAAACTTGACAAGAGATCAAATTTCCCCGCTCCTAGTTTTTAGCTGAATATTTCAAAACACTTAATATATTTTTCAAGCAGTGTAATCGATATCTCCCTCTTGAAATAGTTCTTTTCAATTGTCTTTGCCAAGTTAGAATTTTTAGGGGAAATTTTCCCTCAGTTTCTGGGAACGGTGGAATTTTCTATGATTCATTCTTCAAGCAAAATTATTCTAATGAACCATGCAAGAGTTATATGGCCATTCCAATTTAAACTATAATTTTGCGTCATTATAAGAACATTGTCTTTAACTTCTTAATACGATCGCTGTCATGACTGCCATGGATTCGAAATACTATCGAATAAGATGCATCATCATTTTTCTCAATTGTAGGAGACGATATCTAATTAGATAATATGCATTAATCACAAGAAATAATATCACTTTAAAGAATGTTATTTTCTCCACTAATTTCACAAAGTACGCATTAAAGAAAACGCAAGTGTTAATAACAACGCGTTAAAACGTAGAGATATATAGGCCTGTTCTATGCGAATCAAATTTTATATTGACAGATAACATCGAATGGGAGTGACATGGAGTCAACGGGTTTATCGAATTAATTCCACTTTGAAGAAAACAAAAGTAATATTGCCAGAGGAAGTAGTTATACCTCACCCATCCATAAAACCATTCTAACCGAGTTTTACTTCAAATTTTAACGAAACATGGAAAAAAAGGCTACTTAAATGATAAAAATTCATTGCTATCGGAAATAATTTAATTTTTTAAAACTAAGACCACTCAAAAATATCAAATATTTAAAACCACTGCAAAAAACCACAAAATAAGAACAGGAGTTTTAGCGAAGTGTTCAATTTTGAATGAAAAATGGGATTTAAATAAAACAATCGCATAAAGCTTTATTTCTTTACAGTTAAGTTCAATAAAATTTAGAATTTATACACAAATCCGATTGAGAAAATTTATACTGAACAGAATTTTCAAAAATCTATTTTGTCCAATAAAACCTTTTTGTTCAACAATTACAATGAGTAGAGGAAAATACAAGAGTCGCTGTGGAAGTTATAAATTCAAGTTTCCGGATCTATAGGAGAGGTTATTGGATTAATTCCAGCTCAAATGCATCTTAATAGATTTTTCAATACAGCAGTTATTTTACTAAAATTTAACAACCCCCCCCCCCCGTGATGTGGCTTTCTTATTTTCATTCACCTTAAATGAATATTTTCCCGCTGGCTTCACAAAGTATATATTAAAAACAGCCGAAGTTCTGAACTCAGAAATGGTGACGTTTGAGATTCTACAACAAGTGAAAGGTCCCGATTCCAGAGAAGCACAAGAAAAATTAACGTGCCTAAAATGATAATTCAGTTCAGTGCTTCTTAGTAAAGGTTCTTTAACTAGACTGCCTGGGACAAATTTAAAAGTCTACGTTTCTAAACAAGATCACAAGCGTTCAAGCGAATAGCCTGCATCTGTTGAATAATTTTAGAGTAATGCATAAAACATGATCTGCTTCCTAACTGTCCCAAATCCATTTGCCAACTGAAACAAAATTGGCAGTCCAGCAAAAATAATTATGTCATAAAAGTGAGGTTGAAAAATATAGTTAAGAACAGTGTTTACTAAAAGGGAGTTGATTTATCAGCAACAAAGCGAAGTCTGTATAAACAACTACAGAAACGACTAAGAAATCAGGGCACTTCTATTGCCAGAGTATATAGTTTGTTGCTCTTATTAGCATTTTGTCTATCTAGACATATGCAAGATTTCAAATGAACTAAAATAAGTTTCCAATGCTCTGTAATATTAACCCCTTGAACCAGCTCGTCATAAACTTTCCTGAACAAACTGACAATGACGAGATGGACTCGCCAGAAATTATTGAGGTTTCATGATTTTTTAGAAGTATGTGTAAGTCATATCGAGTCTATTGCTTTGATATACTTGTGTGCATGCTTCTAGTTATCATTAGAATATAATTAGTATTTAAACGAAAGTTTTCTACAATGCAGAGTTGTAAATTTTTGTTAACCATTAATGAAGAATTAACCGACACTAATTATATTTTAAAAAACAATAAACATTCATATAAATGTATGAAACAAATATTTTTAATAATAACAAATTATTTGAGCAACAAAACCGTAAGTTTCTATATCAATCCGTCCTCTTAAAACAAAGATAATTAAATCGTCTGCCAGAGGAGTGCTGACTGAACGCCAATTTATTTTCAAGGGGTTAATTAAACAGTGACACTTTAGTGCAAAAACTTAATTGAAATCTCGAAAATATCAATAAACTAGCATTCATACAAGAAAAAAACTCTTTTATTCAAAGTAACTAAACATATCGTCACTATTTTAAATATTCCTGAAAATATCGTCAACTTAGAAATTCGGAGAAAATCAATTCTTGCATGTTCCAGAATTTATAATTTTGTTGATGAAAAGTCCCGATACGAACAGTAGAGAAACTGAAGTTGTTTAGCTTAAAAAAACACGTACAATCACGGTTTATAATTTTTCCACGCAACCACAAACTACATAACCGTGACCAATTGCTTCACAGCTCATGCTGACCGACATTAAATTCACGAGAGAAGCAGTTTACCAAGAAAATCGTTTTTAAAGTCATTCGAAATCTCTTGTTGTATTTATATTAAATGATATCCACGCGTCGGAAAGGCACGAGTTACTTGAAAAAGATCTGGCTCCGCACAGATACGTTAAGCGACAGTCACACAAGCGTGATTTTTCGAAAATCTGAGGGAGGAAAAAAGAATACTCCGAGCAACAGTGGTCAGATGCAGCGCGAGTTCTCATTGGCCAGAGCTTAAGTTTTACTTCAGTTCACGGACAACACAATAGACCGAGGCTTCGTTTTATCTTGCCGGCATACACGCTTTTACCGGCCACACGTGCGTGTAAACGTGCAAAATAGCTTTCAAGTAAGCACATTAGAATGAGGCTATGGTCATACGAGGAATTCATGCAAGAAATTAGTGCAAAAAAAGCTGGTAGCATTCGATTTCATCTCCAGACACATAAGTCATTTATGGATTAACTTTATCCTTCTAAAAGATGTAGTCATAATTTTCCTTAAGGCATCCTTAGTTGAGATATCTTGTTTGTCAGCGATTAAATAACGATCAAGCGCTAAATGAACTAATAACGTTGACATATCTAAAGTTTTATCAAAAACTGATGTCATTCATCCGAAATTTTTGTATCAAACAATGGCGTTCAATGTTGATTTTTTTTGAAATGCAAGTTTAGTAATATTAAATTTTATTCAAAATCATTAAAAATTCCAGAAACGATTCACTACTAAGAAATTCACAACAGAAATCGCAATTCGGTCTAATAATGACCCAATTATTAAAGACCTGATAGCCTTTATACAAGAGTAGTGAATTTTAAAAAATGCTAGATGCTTGACAGGTAAAAAAGGGGGACATTTCGCTTTTTTTTAAAATTATTTTTTAATTTTAGTATACAGGACTTCTTGAGAAATGAATCTCCTGGGAATTCCGGCAGGAAAATATTGGAATCTCAAATTTGAGATTAAAGTATTAGTAAAAATAAATGTTGCCTCCAAAAATAATATAATAAGTTCTTGAATAAAATTTGCAAGATATTAAAGGAAAAAATTTCAAATTTACTACTTATATTGTTTACAAACTATGGAATAGTAGCAAGATGTTTAGCTATATAAAGTCATTAACACTTTTCATTCCGAGAAAGCATTGTAAAGACCAATCATAAAACAATTATCAGTAATTTCAGTTGACGAATACGTTTAGTAAGGGTAAACTAATTTTTGGCAGCAATTGTAAGAATTTTATGAACAAAATTCGTAAAACTTTGCGATTCAAATTTTGTATTTAAATATTGTGCTAATTTCAACATTTTGAAAAATGCATTCTTATTGACTTCAATCGAATTTTTACTTGAAAAAAAATTCGGCTCCTACACACGAAAATGCAGTATTAGCTAACAAGCATTTAGTGAAAAATTTAGGTGCATATTGAATGAATATGTAGATTAATAATTTCAATAATTGCCTAATATGTTTAAAAGCGATTTTACATCATTAAAAATCAGGATAGATAAGCAGAAAATAGTAAGCAAAGCGTCAAATGCAAGACAGTGCAATAAAATGACTTCCTAAGTAAACTAAAATCGAGTGGACTTACGGCAATTAACTTCCCTTATACCTAGCATTGAATTTTCCTTTTACCATAACGAAGGCAAACACGTTAATTTTCCCGCAAAAATTGCAAGTAGTTTCAGTGACAATGATGAAGTGAAAATATCTGCACAAAAGGTAAAATGCTAAATACAGAAAATAGCTTAAAATATTTCAAAAATAAATTAAAACGCCGACAAGTTTACAGCAGTAATTAACATTTTTAAAAAATATAAACTTTCAGTATTTCGTAAAAAATTGCCAAACAGTTAGTAGTCAACTATTTTGCATTTCAACTTTTAAAAATACTGCGAACTTAATAAAGCATTGCACTGTTTAGATGAAATCGTGTGCATAAATGAGCAAATCAAATAGCAAAAGTTAGAGTAGGCGCCTTCGTAACAGTTGATTTGTAAATAATTGCATGGATTTTGAACTAAAATAGCATATGCGAGCATTTAAATTTAAATGAGAAAGGAAATTTATTTTACGTTAAGGATTATGTTAAGATTTCGCATAATTTCACTTATTTATAAAGAATGAAAGTCAGTAAATCAAAAAATAAAATATCTGCCTATTTATCTAATGGCGTCAAAAAATATTATTCCGAAACAGCAGGTCTTGCATCATCAAACACTGTTTACATTCTTTAAACAAAGAATAGAAGGAAAGTAAAAACAATGACTGAATCGTCTCGAAGAAGTATTCATATTAAACGCAAGAATAGCGTTACTTAAGCCAATGAATAATCGAAAGTATTTTTAAACAAATGCTACGTAGAGCAACTGATCTCGATTTATAGTTCGGTTATTTATTGATCCGCCTTTTAAAATCAAATATTTTATTCATGATAAATTAGAAAAGTTAAAAAAGTTAAACTAATAAATTTAATAAAAATGTTCAATTGAACCAATTTTAAATTTGTTTTCACCTTTTACTTTTAATACTCAAACGATTTACAAATGTAATTCAAAAGAAATTACTAGTTAAATTTCTCGATTTAAACTGCAAAATAAGAGGACCGGTTCAAAAAAAATACTCGAAATAAATTTCAACATTGGGTAGATTGAAATTTTTTAAATTCCTGAATATTACTTGATTTCTACTTTTAAAAAAATTGAAGTAGTTTACTCGATCACAAAAAAAAAAAGCCAATAACTCAAACGATCCTAAACGTGTGAAGCTAATGTGAGAACTTTCTATTGAAAGAACAGGGTAAAACTAAGCAAACGATAACGCTTAGAACGTGGTTCAAGCAAATATAATTTATGCACGCCTTTTTCTTTCATCATCTGTATTACATTAGTTCAGTATCCCCCTCCCCTTCTCTCCGAATTGAAAGTTGTCTTTGAACCTTAACTTCACAAACCCTGCAAATCTGAGAGAATTAACTTCAAACTGGGTTCGAGTCCGGCAGGTATGCGTACAGATAGACCCAGACCACAAACCGAATACATGTGCACAAAAAGGATTAAGCTCAAGTTTTCGAATCCAAGTTAAACACAATAGAAATTTAATCCTATTTTCGTCATTTTAATATATCCATTAAGGGAGGCAACAAAAAAAATTAAATGGATAAATCCATACATTTATCATATGGATATAGGGTTGAAATTTATTCTATTTCCGGTCCTAGTTCAAGCTTCAAAACTTAACCAGCGCGAAGAAGACTTATACGCATGCTAGCTAACCTATTTTCACAAAATATCGATTGGGAAGAAAATGCTATCAAGGCGGGGAGAGGAGGAATGCGAAAGATCGGAAAAACTGCATCCCTTAAAGTTTTTTCCCCTACCTTCTTCCTTCACAAGTAACAGCACTCAAAATTAAACAGCGCAAAATTTTAGTTTCTGGATGTCAGGCAATCTGGAACAACGCACAGGAAAAAAAAAGTATGACGAATTTAAACTCCCACTTTTGGTTGTCACTAAGCATTGCAAGTCATATTAGTAATAACTTAATATTTCCTCAAAATTTCTCTTTAAAAAAATGATTGCTCAAAGAAACGAATTAGTAGATATACAAGAATATAAAAATTTACTTCCAGTAATATGGATTCCTTTCCATGCATCGTTTCTCTTTAATATACAATATATTTTATCCCGAAGCGACTACAACGATGCGATAAAAATTTATTAATTTAGTTGTATTCTATAATTTTAATTGTCTCCAAAATATGCAATAAGTATATAGATCAGTTAGAATTTTCGCCGATTATATCATTTTGACCAGATATCACCTGGACGAAAAAACACGCTCCGAATCATGAACTCGTAATTCTAACTTTTTCATCTAGTCAAAACAACTTTATGCTAATAAATTTTGAAACGAACTTATTGTAGAGTGTCCGAGTTTCAATTCGATTGTTCAAAATATTTAGTGCTTTTTTGTCAAGGTTAATTGCATTTAAATATTTGTTTAAAAAATAGAACTAGGCATTTAATAATTAAATCCAAATTATAAAAAAATATTTTAAAATTAAAGTATATACACAATTGCCAATTAGTATTCAAATGCTAGTCCACAATCAAAAAATTGCATCTATCAACAAATCCAAAATAATTGTTTCAAATTAACAATTAGAAACATTATACTTCTTCCTCAATGATTAGCAAAAGTTTCATCAACCGAAAGTTGAAAGAGCATTATCGATTTTACATTATATATAAAGATTTGAATTAAATCAAGCATCTAAATAGTAGCCATTTTTAACTTTCGGATAACGGAAAACAAAATTTTCCTTTAATAGGAAAGAAAAAAAAAAGATTTGCATTAAATGTTACTTTAAAATCTTACAAATAATTAATCGTCAATATTCTTCATTAAGTTCTTATTGATAAAAACTTCATTTCCCAATATACATACACTCATAAAAACTACGACAGCCTTGTTTTTTTTACATTCATTTGATCAAAAATATTCATTTCAAATTATGAATTAATCCAAAAACAAGGAAATTATTTATCTTAACACTCTACAACTGCTAAAGTAAATTTTAATATGAAATGAAATTTTATAACGTAAAAGAAATTAAAAAATAAATTTAGAAATATTTTATAATTACAATTAAAAGTTAATATTAAAATTTTGAAAGTTCCATTTTTTTAATACCATCAAAAGATATACTACCGAAAAATTTAAATATTATATTCTTATTTCCAAAATAAATTTAAATCCTTATAAATTTGACAATATAAATAACACATAAAATAAGTAGATTACAATAAATTTGAAGATCGTATAATTTAACATTGCGCATATTATTTATGAGTCAGCGTAATTATTTAACGATTCTCCCGAATAGTTTAATATTTTAATCCAATTCGGAAATATTAAAATATTCATTTTTATTTGACATGGATATTGTACGTTAATTACAATAACTTAAAATATGACAACCTGAAATACTCTGAACTATTATCCTGCTGTGTTTGTTTATACGTTTAAAAACTCATGAAGATACGATCAAAACTGGAAACGGGACATTTGCATATTCGCCAACAGTGTGCGTTGCCGAAAGCGAATGTAAACACAAACAATGTAAACGCGAAGTCAGCTGCATCGCCAAAGGCAAATCTCGCCAAATAAGGGCACGTCTCTAGAAACATCCAAAATCGAACATTTAAATCGACTACCGCAAATGCTCCTTTGGCATCAAAACAAGTCAACTGTATCTTTATGTAAATACATTTTATCACAATAAAAATAAAAGGAGATTTAACCGATTCTCTAGTTAAATATTTATCTAATTATTTAATTTACAGTAAAATTTAAACTTTCAATTAAAATTTAATATATATATATATATAATAGCCACCAAGCACTATCAAAAGTATTGAAAAATATAAATAATACATTTAGTTATTAATACATATAATATTTGGAAATTTTTAAAATTGCATTTAAATGCTTTGTTGTAAATCTTCCCTGCTCTCAAATTAAGTTAGTATTTTTTCAGGTAATAAAATTCAAAATTTGACAATAGTTAGACCAAATATTTGATAATAAAGTGCATGTTTATCTAAATTCTATGCAAATTCTCAAATTTATGAATGCAAATATCGGCTAAATATTAATATACACTTACCTGAAGATATATGGATATCTGAGCCTGGAGTTCCAACAGGGGTGTTCTGAGGAGTATCCAGTAACAATATTGTCACAGGATCTTCCGCAGCTTTCGGCAAGGAATGGATATTCGTTGTCTCTCTCATACCTGGGGTTCCACCCATAAATACTTCGGTCTTCATGCTGTCCTTGTTTTAGAAAACGGGCTCCTTTCTGCCCAAAACTTTCAGAAAAAATTTAAAAACTGGGGAAATACCGAAATGACACTAGACTCGAGTCTAATGTCACCAGAATAATTTCGAAAAAAAGCGAAAAGTAGCCTAAAATATTCAGGAATTCTGCGGGCGAACTCGAAAAAAAATTCTCACTAAGATGTCTTAAAACTTCCCTCACTTCATTTCATGCAAAGCAAAAAAATAGATCTAGAATCCGATGTTAAACCCGACAAAATAGCTAAGCTTTATAAAAGCTCGCTATAAGCCTGAGAGAGCTCGGCTAGGAGCTAGCAAAAGAGCTCTTCAGCTGCTATAACCTCATTCCTTCCCTCGCTTCCAAATCTCTGTCTGACGCTTCGGCAACCCTGATGCTCGTTATAAAGGAACTTCGCACATGCGCAGTAGAACTGCTTTGAGGTTGTAAACTCGATAAACTGGATCCCAAAATTGTCGCCAAGCCAGCTAAAACGCACACAGCACTTCAATATTCTGCGGTTGATGTTTACCGGCTTTTCGAACGTTAGACTGAAATTTATTTCAGTTCGCGAACTTCTTTAACCTCAAGTAATCGGCCGAAGTTTTATCATTTCTCGTGTGATAATCAATCGTACGATTTTTTATTGACTTGTTTTTTAAACTGATTGGAAAATCAGTCTACTGTTTTGGCATCGAATTATTCCAGAAGCTTCGAAGTTCGTTTGTCCTGCATTGTCGAGGATGGTCGCAAAAGGCTAAGAAATTGTTTAGAATATCCGCAGATGCGTTAATTTTTCACAAAAAAAATCCTATTCTTTATTGATGATATGTCAAAACTTTTGACCCTTGTTTATTGTTCGTTGGTAATAGCACCTGCTCACCATCAATAAATAAACTGAAGGTACAAAAAGCAAATTGTAAAACAAATAGGCTATAAAAGTAATTTTCTCATCATAAATCCATAAAATATAAACACTTTTCTTCTTTTTAGAATATACATATCAAGATGGAATTTTCATTCATCATTCACAGTCATTAATTTCATTGCCAATGGTTTAGATAAAAAATGCACAGTCACAGAAAATGCTGTCTTTTTATCAGTTTCATATTTATTTTTATAGTTATAAAATCCTACAAACGATATTAAAATTCCAACTAGGAATATAATTACAATCTGATTACCGCCATGCTTAAAGATTAGTATTAAAATTTTATTTATTGTTTCCAAAATAATTTCTAACTTTAGAATAGCAATTTAAATTAAATAAAATTTCTTCCTTTTCAAATTTTTGGGATTTATAAGATATAATTATTACTGTTTATCGTCTAGTCATTTCCAATTCATCTTGAAAGGATTAAAAATAATGATCTTTAAAAAATACAACGGTCGAATATGAATATTCTTCTCATATTGCGAAAAGAAATTTAAATCAAAGTCTATTAGATTACTTTCAAATTTTTCCTTAAAATTCCACTTATGAGCAAAGAAATATGTGATGGCAGAGATATTTTTTTAAAAAAAGGTCAGAATTTTACGACTTTTTGCGAAAAGAAAATCAGTACCTAAATTCTACTTCATGGAAATTAATCGAAATTATTTGCAAATTTAGCGATTTGATAAATACTATCACTTAGCATCAAATAAATATTTAACTTATCTAATGAACTCTGTACTAATATGTGCGCAAACTAATTTCATTGTATAAATAATTATTAAAGCGTTTATTTCATGTTAGACTATTTTTAGTGAAAGTTTTAAATGAGTAATCAGCTGAAAAACAAGTGCAAATCTCAGCACTTGAATTTATCTACTTGATTTGCGTTCAAGCGGTAAAAGCAATGAAACCGCTGGATTTCATCATTTCAAAACTTTCGGTTCAACTGTTTTGTAGGGAGGGTGGTGAAAATGGAGGTTTCCAAAAAGAGGCGCAAGCGTAGGGATTTATGGGGATATTTTGACTTGCTCCTCGTCCGTCCATGCGTGCTGGTAGCTGTACTGGACGAAATGTCTGCCTCTGTGCTTCAAGGTCAAGGTCGGCGGAGAAAAATTGTTCAATGGATTTGTTTATATGTGCGCAGGCTCTACGTGCAAAATCGATACGCATTACGAATTTTTAGTTTCTTTTTCCCGCAGATTATGCAATAGACGCATAAAGCCACGTAACGCGTGAACTAAAAAAATATCCATATGTGGATGGATCAAAATATGCAAGAAAAATTTACTTTTGTCAGATTTCACTTACATGTTCGTTCTATTTGAATTTTTTTTGAGAAAAAAAATTAAGAATAGGCATTTTTACCTTTAAAAAATTAACTTTACACTTAACAACTGTTTCTTTAATATTAAATGTTAATTTAGGAAACAAGTTTTATACAACTTCGACACCAGACTGTTTTCACATATTTTAATTTTCTTTTTGAAACACTTGTTTTATTTCATTTATTTATTATTCGCAAGGTGGTATAACAAAATAATGGATATATGTTTTAAAAATTAGAAATTTGCGGTTATATTTTACTTCGAAAAAAATTATGAATAAAAAACTGTATATTTATTCATCTTGTTTAGTCAAACGAATTGTTAACTCATTGTAACGAATTCAACCAAATATTCTTTTTAAAAAGTGGGGGAGGGGTGACATTAAATTGAAATAAAATTCTTTGGAAAGATGATAAGTTTATTCTGAACAACTATACTGCCTGTAACTAACTATAATTTTTTAGATAGAAATATTCTTAAATAAAAAAATAATATTAAAATGTTGATTTTTTAGAACGATGTATTCATTATGCATTAATGATAAATTAACATATTTGAATTGAATACCGATTGTTTTTAAATTCTTTTTCAAACATGTTAATTTATTCAGATGTTGTTTATTGATAATTAATTCACAAGTCGTAATGGCAATCTGGGTTGAATTTTCTCTGTTTTGTCAAGTTTTTATTTTCCCCAGAAAGGAAAAGAATCTTGCTATAACCAGAAATTCCAATAAACGGATGGATATTTTCATTTAACTAAAGAAGTAAGGTGAAAATAACATGCTACAGAGTAAAGTTATACACTTTTATACAGGAAAAAGCAGTGAAATAGTATCAATAAAAATATATTAGTGATTCTACTACACGTGTGTATTAGTCACACTTTCAACACATTCTCATAAATCCGTTCTCAAACATATCAATATTTTATTATACGTTTGAAAACAGTTAACATCATTGACTCGCTCTGACAGAAATGTAGAAAGCCGGTATTAAAAACGGATGAATAGGTATTTTTTTAAAGAGTCTATTTAGAAGTCAAACTATCTACGACTGTTTCTATTGGTTACTTGACGACTCATAAAGAGTGGAAGAATCCAAATTTCTAATAAAAGGCGCTAAGTCAGGAAGATACGATATGTTTTGATCGTTGAATAACGAAGGATGTAAGAAAGCGAAATAATTGTGTACATTTTATTAACTAACGCATGCATTTAAATTTTCGTAAGATGTTTTCGCAGATCGAAAAAAGAATCAAGAATTCAAAAATTATTTCCACCTCTATATTTTTCTACTCTAGGATTTTAAATAAGAATTTTATATCCGTTGAAGTTACATTCAAGGTAGATCTATGATCATTATTATAGAAAGACAGATAAAGGCGAAAATGGGAAAAAATAACCGCTCATAATTTTCTTGGGAAAAACATATAAATGAAAAATATTATTGAATCGGACTTGGAAAATGCAGCAGTTGGATTCCCGGTGATTTCAAAATCAAAAAAGTGATCTAAGATGGTGAAAAATATTAGCATATGTATATTTATAGCAAAAACATCATACATATGCATGTTTTAATTGTTTTTTTTTTTACTTTTTTTTGTAGACAAAGTTGGATTGTCAATAATTCGAACTCGATATTTGGACTTATCTACCCACCTTAGACGTCCCTAAATTTGAAAAAAAAAAAAAGAATTTTTGGAACATGTTTTTCTATTTATCTATGAATCTCTGAACATAATAACTGAAAAAAAACTTTGAATTAATTGGTACATCATTGGTACAAAATTCGAACTCGGTATTTGAACTTATCTACACACCTTAGACGCCCCAAATTTCGAAAGAAAAAAAGTTTTCAAAATATTTTTTTCTATTTATCTATGAATCTCTGAACATAATAACTGAAAAACACTTTGAATTAAACGTATGAAAATTGGTACAGCATTGGTACAAAATTCGAACTCAATATTTGGACTTATATACATATCTTAGACATCCCTAAATTTGAAAAAAAAAGGAAAAAAAAAGGAATATTTTTTTTATTTATCTATGAATCTATGAACATAATGACTAAAAAACACTTTGAATTAAACGTATGAAATTTGGTGCATCAGATTTATAGTGTGAAGTTCGAGTGAAATCCATTCAAAGGAAGTTTGCCCGGTTGTCTGAATATAAGTTAAGTCAATAATCACAAAGCGAGGAAAGATAAAATTTGGTTTACAAATTTAGCATATGAAGTATAGAAACCTGTCAGATTTGAAACCAACTCCGTCAAGGGGTTAACCATATGTCAGTGTGTACTCTCACAAGCATATAAACGCAATGTCTCAAGGAAATGAAATTTGGTATGCGATCTTTGACAACATATATAGTTCCATGTAACTTTTCGTTTTAACCGATTGGGGAAAATTCGTCAAGAATGTGCATTCGGTATTTTGGTGTTTAAGAATTAATCACATTCCAGCAATTCATCGTCTAAGATCAGGTGCATCTATTGTTCGTCTATGGCATTTCGTAAGTGAGACACATTTGTTAGAAAGTATACTAGAAAATTTGGAGACAACTATTGTTAGTTTCTGAATAAAACCATGCGAATTTACCATAACTACTCATTCCTTTTCCAAACATTCTAACTGTAGAGGGTGTCTATAATTAACTACTTTAAAGTTTACATGTGAAATTATTGTTTTAAAAGTTATGAAATTTTGTATAGAACATAATAAAGGGATGGAAATTTGTTTGAGCGAATAAAAAAACAGGTTCAAAATTTCGCCGCCAGGGGCATTTTTTCACACATTTAGCATATTTTTGACAAATTTAATTACAACAAAACATGTTCATCATGACGGACATCGTTTTCCACTACCATGCGGAATCGTAAAATAACAAGTTCCACAGTTGACCACAGTAATCATGTCAATACCTTTCGAGCACAATTTTCATTCACGATGAAACTCCTCCACTTATTAGCCGTTGTGTAAAGGACGTTTTCCATAATCAGTTTACAGGAGAACGTGCCATTAACCACCACGTTCTTGATCTGTGGCCTCCCTGTTCTCCAGATCTAAATCCATGTCACTTTGGCTTTGGGAGCATTTAAAACATCTGGTAAATTGTGATAATCCATAAACTTTACCTGAATTAAAAAGCTGCATTTCACAGCATTTTCTTACTATTTCCCAGAACACACTACGACTGTGGAACATGCTATCTTACGATTCCAGATGATAGTGGGAAATGATGATCATCATGTTGAATATGTTTTGTTGTAATTAAATTTGTCAAAAATATGCTAAATGTGTAATACACTTGAAAAATTGACCCGGTTGGTAAAATTTTGAACTATTTTATTATGATTATTATTAGTTTAAACAAATTCCCATCCCTTCAATATGTCCCATACAAAATTTTATAAATTTCTGAAAAAAAGTTTCGCTTGTAGACAACTTTAAAGTAGTGTCGTTTAATTATGGTAATTCCGTTTCGAAGAAAATAATAAAAAAATTCCGATGAGTATCCTTTCTAGTTGTTAAAAAAAAGTATGCTATCGAAAAGAATCTTACTCCCCTATCACGATATCACTCTATTATTTTTTCATAATTTCCAGGTATTCATTTTGATAGCTAACGATTTTAAACAGAGAAGATATTTTTGGTCTGATTATTTGCATAAACAAAGCGTGTCAGTTCTCGTGCATTTGTTTAACTTGCTATTCAGCAAACATAACTAGCAGCTGACGTGCCGCATACGTCACGCCCACCACAAATTGTTAGATTGCGTGTTTCTCAGTTATTTACAGGGATTCGTAAAATATAAGGATGTAAATAATCATTTGTTAAGTTTTATGAAATCCGTACCAAATTTATTTTATTCGTCTGGGATTCATTACCTTGTTTCTGTGAAGGTTGTTTCTTCAATTTTCGAGCAAAAATATGCGTATTGTTTCCATGTATTTGCGGTACATAAAACTAGATTTGATGAAGTTACTCTTTAAGGGTAGTTTCGTAATTATAAACAGAGTTAAAGAAAAATTCGAAATGTAAAAGCATTTTATTTGTAATGTAAAGCAAATGTAAAAACTTATTCATTTCAATTCCTACTATTGGCTTACTTTTTATTCATCCAATCAAGTTCAAGTAGATTATTTTAAACTTGTAGTGGATGAAATTTCATGTTAATATAGTTAAATATTAATAAATTAAAATTAGTTTTCCCGCCAAAAAAGTTTTTATTTCCCCGCCACCAAATAAGAAACGAATTCAGTTTGTTTTTTCACCATATCAATTAGGTTAACATTAACATGTTTTCGACCGATTATTTTAAATGATTCTGGGAATTTTCATAATGTTTGATGCATTTAAAATTAAACATTGTTAATTAATCGATTTACTTGATTCATTTTTAACCTCTTTCAAACTAAAATAATACAGAATAAAGAAAATTTCTAATTTCTAATCTGCATTGCATTAATTAACTCAATTGTTAGCTTTGAATCCTCAATGGCGTTGAAAATTCAATACTACTATGATTTTTTTGATCAATTATTTATAGTAATAGTCATTATTAGGCCCGGATAGTTTGGTTGGTAGGGCGTTGGATTTGCATCTCTTGGGCCGCGAGTTCGAACCAGCCAGCCGAGGACTCCCCGTGTATGGTGGGCGTTAAATCCGTTGTGGTCAGAAAGTTCTTCGGGAGGAGATTAATACCACTGGGGGTACTGGGTCAGAGGTGATCGTTCACTGTTCCAGATATACATAATGATCTGTGGATGAATGAATGAAGTCCACCCCGTAAAAAGGGCTTGTGACGTGTGTGAGCTAGAAGTCAGATTTATGTTCTAGGGTGCTCAGGGGTCCATACTCTTAGAAGCTACTGCAGCCCTCCTTCCATTATAAAGCGGAGCACGAGAACAACAACAATTTTAATTATTTAATAAAAAGTAGCTAAAATAAAAAATGTCCCAACTTTCCAAAAAAATTTTAATAACCTAGGTAAGAATTGATTTTAAAAAATTATTTTTTATATTACTTGTTTATATAAAAGTGTACGTAAGAACGTTATGGTTTTCATTTCATGTTATGTCGTGGCATAACACCAGGAGATTTGTGGCTGAACATTTGTTGATAACGTTTTCGCTGAAAAATTCTAGTTCCTAGATATTTTTTTATGTACGACTTCTCAGTCACGTAGACAAATCATGAAATCGATTATCTGAACACTAGTGTTGTAGGGGTTTGGTCTTATCCGTTGTAAGTAACTTATAGATAGTAAATAGCTTTCGGACCATGGTTCTTTATATGACCCTTCACCATAGTTGATATTAACCAGTGGTAATGGTCTCCTAGGAAATTTCTCGCATACTCTGAAAACAATGTACTAGTGTAGTAACCATTTGTCACTGGCACACAATGGTAACAAATAAATCTGTGAGATCTTTAGCGATTTTTTTTGGGGGGGGGTAGTTAATTGTGATTAAGGCACATGTACCAGAAAACAAAATATGTATTTTCACGCCTTTTTTCCAACAAATTAAAGCACAAATTTGACACACAATCTCAGTTGAAGTCAAAATATCACATGCCAATCGCAGTCGTTGCCCTTTTTGTACTATCGGGTTAACATGCTAGCGAAAGCACAGACCAATAGACGGTCAACTTCTCGATGGATTCGGTTCCAAATTTGATGAGTATCTACATTTTAGATGATAAATCTTTGTACCAAACTTTATCCATCTAGCTCTTCATTTTTTATTTTGTATTAAATTATATTCAAACAACTGAACAGATACGTTTTTTTTATGGTTTTTGCTCAAAATTTGAGAGAAATATGCAAATTATGACTAGAAACCTTGTATCAAATTTCATTCATTTATCTCAAAGTATTTTTGAATTATCATGTTCACGGGCAGATAGACAGACAGACAGACATATATAAATCCAAAAATATGTTTTTTGGACTCTGAAGAATCCGAAACGTAAAGTTACGTGAAAAACACGAATTCGAATTTTTTGACAGTTACAATGTTTTTTCTTTCTTCGGATACAAGGTGGCAAAAAAAAAAGGATATGAAAGCACCAATATTTTATTACCAAGGACCATGACCGTGTCAGTTACTATGCTTTCCCTTTAAACTTGTTCTCTACACCACTAAATTCGAATTTTATAATTCTAATCTTTTCAATAAACTCATAGATAGGATTATTTTTCTTTTTTTTTTTGTACAAAACTTATTAAATAATAGGTTTATCAAAGGATAGTTTCTAATAAAAATAAGATTATATATACTCATTATTGGTGATTGAAAGAAATCACCAATATTTTATTACCAAGGCACCCCTTAGGACCATGCCCTCGTCAATTACTACCCTCCCCCTTTAAACTTGTTCTCTACGCCACTAAATCCAAATTTTATAATTCTAATCTTTTCAATCAACTCACAGAAAGGATTATTTTCTTTTTTTTTCTACAAAACTTATTAAATAATAGGTTTCTCAAAGGATAGTTTCTAATAAAAATAAGATTATATATATTCATTATCGGTAATTGAAAGAAAGCACCAATGTTTTATTACCAAGACACTCCTTGAAACCATGCCAGTGTCAATTACTATCCTCCTCCTTTAAACTTGCTCTCTATGCTACTAAATCCGAATTTTATAATTCTAATCTTTTCAATAAATCCGCCACTAAATCCGAATTTTATAATTCTAATTTTTTCAATCAACTAACGGATAGGGTTTTTTTGTACAAAACTCATTAAATAATAGTTTTCTCAAGGGATAGTTTCTAATAAAAATAAGAATATTTATATTCATTATCGGTAATTGAAAAAAAATAAATTTTATCTTAATTTTAATAAATTTTAATTTAATTAATATATTTTTATTAAAGTTAATACATTTTTAAAAATGGTTCAATGTTTTATGAAAATTTCTGTATTAAAAACCTCAAATCAATAAATATAATACTGCATAATTTAATTAATTTTTCAATATCCAAACCTACATTGAAAGGAAAAAGAAAGAAAAAAGTAGGGGGGGGAGATATATATCAGCAACTCAGCAAGGTTTAAAGATTAAAAAAAAGATAAAATCAAAATGCAATATAGTTTTAATTTTATTTTAGCCTCTATGAAAGCGTCTTGGGTTGAACTTTAAAAGCTTACAATTAAAATTTTAATTAATCCCGACAAGTTACGTGTATCTAGTGAGCTCATACATTCCGGGATTAACAAAGGAAACTTCAGTTAAATGTCCCTTAAGTGACCGGAAAAATTGCAACCCTATTTTTCGCTGCAAACGCTTGCGGGCAGGTGGTAGCATGTTTCCGAAAGTAACCGCAAAAAAAAAAAAAAAAAGAAGTAACCCTATGTTTTCGTTGAAAAAAGGTTTGCCTGCAGGTGGTGACATGTTCTCCGCATTTCAACACCAAAGAATGAACTCCGTTGCGAACGGAAAATATTTATTTCATCATCCAAATTAAATAAATAAAATATCTTTGTTTTAGTGCTGTTGTGTTTGTTATTGTCAAAATTGTCAATATCCTGTTATGCAGCTCCTTTAATTATTATAGTTTATATATTTTTATTATTTAAAATTAAATAGTATAAAAGTATTAGTTGTACTAAATTGATCAATTTATCATTGAGAGTTTCTTTTGAATGGAAAGGAATAATGATGGTTATTTCGCATATAATAGATGAGGTATGTAACTTTTTATATAATAGTTAAGACACTATGTACTGTGTACAGAAGATATACAATGCTGTATATAGACATTACATTCTGTGTACAAAAAATAACATATATTAAAAACATCTATATAATATACATTTCTAAAGAAGAAACAAAAATCTATTTAGAAGCCACTAAAGTGATCTGCATCATTAATTACCCCTTCTTACGGTTTCACAATTCATCAACATTTTTCTTACTAGAATTCGCTCTTGAAGAAATTAAAATTTAAAATAATAAACGATTGACAATTTTTATGGGTTTGGGGGGTGGGTGGATGCCTTTATTTATTACAAAAGAGAAAAATACGTTTAAGAGGCCTTTTTTTCTACTACAAAATAATTGCTCAAATTAATTTCAGAAAAATAAAATGAAACCTGGTATTTTTATTCGCTTACAGATATATGCATTAGAGAAAAACAGAGTGGCCACATTTAAAGTATTCTTGTGTTAGCGGATTAATACATTTGTCAAAAATTAAGCAAATTTAGAAAGTTTGAGATTCTTCCTTTTACTATAAAGAAAAAAAGGGTAAAATAAAATTTCCGTGTTACATTAATGAAGGTGTGCATTTCGAAGAACGTGGTATATTCTCTCTCTCTCTCTCCACTTAACCTTGTATGTATGAACGTTTAAAATCTTTGATTCATTGGGAAGTTACATCGCTTGCAAGATCTGCACATAACGAACAGATCAGAAAACGAGTTAATGAAAACGTATTCAATAAAAAATGATGATAAAAAAATTAAGTAATCGTAGAAACACCAATAGCGGTGCCATACAACATTTCAGATATAAGAAAATGTAAGCAATAAAAAAAGAAAAATAGAAGAAGCATTTGGTAAAAATGAGCATTTTTGGCATAAATGTTCTTTATGTAAAATGCATTAATCGAATAATCATTTACTCGTTTGAGATCTTTGTTGCTATCGTTATTACTCAATACCCTTTGCAAATAGAATTAACATGCTTTATTATTTGACCTTTATCACTAATTTCCATCAATTCTTTTTTTATTTCAAATTTTAAAAATTAAGGACTGAAAGGGTAAAAATAATTTTGTACGCTAAATTAAGTTTTTTACATAAATGTCATTCGAAAAGAGAAAAATGTATTGCCGCAAATATCATTGTTAAAAAAAGAAAAGAAAAAAACTCGGGCCGTAATTGAATGTCTTAAACCCACAAATGAATTTACGTATAATGTTGAAATCACAAAACGATGACTGGCATTAAATGCCTCTAAAATACAAATCCAACAATTTTTCGTCACCACAAAAAGAACAATAAATCGACTGTAACAAGTTACAGAAATTTCTCCAACAAAAGGATGTTTGTGGTTAACGTTCATCCGTTACTTTCATTTAACGTTCTGTTACATCAGTTTAAGATATTAAAATGCTTTTATCGTGGCTTAAGTTCTGTTGCTGGACGCGCAATATTATTCTGACTAAACGGCGATCGACAACTCCCTGTCACCTATCTAGATAAACCGATTTCGTTATAAATAGAGTGTAACATACTCTCGGAGTTACGTCAAACAGGAAGCTCAGCAAATAAATATTTGCGGTTTAAGATTTCCTTCACAAATCGGGAGTTAGATTTCATCACTTTAAGATAGCTATATCGTATTTTCATTTTGAAGATAATTTATTATAAACAAAAGCTTAAAGAGTTAGAAATTCTACCTGTCATCGCCAGGTGACATAAAGCGTCGGAACAATGTGAAGAATTTTGCTTTATGAATTTCAATACGAAATGTGAATTTTTTGTTGCTGTTACTACGATTACTTCGTTTTGTGAGTTCGGAAATAATTCTTCCAAATTATCATTTCTCGAAGATTTTCTCAGTTTTTCTGATAGTTGCATATTTACGTGATTCTCGTTTCGCGTAGATTTTTCTTCTTAAAAATATTTTATTTCCAATAAAAAAAATAATGGGGGGAATTTTTGATTTAAAGATAGATGGGAAAAATTTAATATTATTGAAAATATGTTTATAAAGTTTCACAGTAGAACTTCAATTATCCAAAACACTTTACGGGAAAAAAAGAAAAAGAAATACACAAGTAAAAATTTTTTTCGATTCAAAAAAGCTGGTGGATAAAAACTAATTTTTTTCCTAATTGGTTTTTCAATCATTTTTTATTAAGATCACCACAGAATTTTTAACACTTTCCTGATGAATGGATACGGCTATAAGCAGCTTTGAATAGGTTATATTTAATTGAGGAAAACTGTATATTCATTTTTGATATTTAATTTATCAGCTGATAAACTTTGTTCGGTCTTAACTTTTTTGTTTCCTCGCAAGCAAAACATACAAAGAGAAATTATTGTGACTGTCAAGAAATTTGAACTCGAAATTTTGACGAATCTTCACCTTTCAGAATTCCTTGAACCTGAAAAACAAAATTTTCTTATTATATCTTTCTATCTGTCCATCTTTCTAAGAACACGATAGCTCCAAAACGCCTTGAGCTAGATGGATGAAATTTGACTTATGAACTATAATGCAAATTTGTAGATTTCTGTCGAATTTTAAACGAAATCCATTCAGAGGAAGTCTGTGTATTCATACGTACTATAATATACGTTAACACGATAACCCAAAAGCAAAGTGAGTTAGAGGAATGAAATTTGGTATATAGATGTAACATCTAAAGTGGACATATGTTCAAATTTGGAACTAAATTCATCAAAGTGGCAAACGTTTGCCGATTTGTACTTATATAAGCATATTAACGATACGATAACATAATGACTGAAATAAATATATGAAATTTGGTATTTAATTTTATGATCGCAATCACAGTTTTGTGTCAAATTTTGGTTTTAATCGATTAGGAAAAAAACTGTCAAAAGGCAATAAGCTTTCTAGTATTATTTTATAAGCCGTATCCCAGCAATTAATCACCAAAAAAAACCCAGTCAAATATTGCATTTTAATAGGCACTTTTGTGTCTATTATACGGTTAATAATACACAAGTACGCTTTTAGAGAATGTGCGAGAAAATTTCGGGGAGACCACTCCAACTGGTTTCTTGTAACTGTTTAGTTTAGTACTAGAAGCGATTAATAGTTTCCAGAGTACTGATTTAATGTGCCATGTCTGTTGAGATTCGTAAATGATAAGCCCGAATTAATCTTTTTTTTTTCGAAATCATATTTGTTACTGTAAATTATCGCCTTGTAGTTATTTTCGTTAAACTGTAAATTCAAGGTTTAGTAAACATGATAGCATTTTCTACAATCTTTGGCACTGAAAATCTCACTTTTTTTTCCAATTCTCTGAAAACAATTGTTGTTTGAATCATGTTTGGCAACAATTGGCAGAATTAGAGTTCTAATCTTTTACAACGTTAGCTTAGATAAATAGCAGTTAAAAAAAAAGGAAGTTTATTAGAAAGCACTTAGCTTTTGATAAGAGCGAATTTTCTATCGGTCGATAGCAACTGTTAAAAATATTTCAAACTTTTACCGACAGATATAAATATGAATAACGCAAAAAATTATCATTTCAACTAATCATTATCTTTCCAGTACAATCACCCCATCATATTTGCGCTTAAATATGCCTAGACTTACGTATATGTCCCATTTTCAATAAAATGTTTATCTGATGCCGAATTATACTTATAAAGCATATTACCTATCAAGAAAATAAATATATAAAATTTTCTGAAAAAGTCATTTTAGTAATATATTTTTACTTATATTTCATTTTTCTACTAGTCTTTCAAAATTCCTAAAGAGAAACAATAAGAGTTTTTCGCAACCAGTAATGAATACTTCTGTTTTTTTCTTTTTACATCAGGCATGAACATGCAGTTTTATGTTCATGTTCATGTGTATGTAATGCTAAATCTAAATTGAAATTAAATCCTAATTTCCTAATTTTTATCATAATTTAGCACGTGTTAATTTCATTCTAAAATGTTCTCTCATTTCCTGATCCAATTCCAACTTTTAAAAAAATTTTAATTTATGCTAAATGCTCTGTAAAAAATGCTTAAATTAGCGATTCTCACTCTTCGAGCGAAGGGATAATAATCTGTCGAACTAAACAAATTCTTTTGAAATATGCCCATAATCATCTTATCGAGATCAACACGTGTAAAGAAATCCCTATCAGAATCTAATGGTATATAATCATTGGGAGAAAATATTTATGTCGTTGTTTTCTATTTTCACAATTCTGCCTTGAATCTCTTGCCAGTTCTCCTTGCTTCTTCTTGTTGTTGTTTCTAATGGCACTTGCCTATGGACAAGCTCGCTGCTGGGCCCAGCAGCAGATTTAAGCCGAGTGAAGCGTCTCTTGTTTCAAGTAGCGCCAACTAGGGCCAAGAGTACGACTTTTGCTACACACTCATCCCATTCACTTGCACAACCCCTTTTTACAGGGGGGCACATTCATACATCTCACAGATAGCACACAGAATAACAACCATGCCCGAACCAGGACTCGAACCCGGGACCTCCTGAACACGAGGCAGACGCGCTACCTCCGTGCCAGCAAGCCGGCCTTGCTTCTTGTACATAAATTATACATCCCGGGATGAAGTAAAAGCGAAGTTTAAAAATTCAAATCGTCTTCTTTCTCATTGGCTATGAAACTGCTCAAAAATATTGTTATATATATATACATGTAATAATTTCCATTGATCTTTGTTCTGAAAATATTTATTTTCTAATCACCTTTCTGAGTTGATTGGGCCTTTATTTCCAATGATAACTTTAAAACGTGCCGAACTCGAAACACTGCATCAACACATTCCCTTCTAAAACTATATAAGTTCAAAATACTTAAACACGATTTCTTTTTCCTGCTTTGTGTCGACTTCTTTGAACTGAGTCTCTCGCTAATCGTGGTGCTTATAAAGAAATCATAATAATGGATTCGAAAATTGAACTCTTTCAATAACATCATAAAAAATAAAAGAAATGTTAAAGAACCCCGCGAATATTTCTCCTTAAATTCAAAAATGTCTTACCTACATTTATTCTGTTGGTTTCAATTTTCAATTCAGTGTCATTGTTTTAAATTGTAATATTGTTTTAACTCTTAAAGACCGAATACTTCCGTTACCTAACAAATTCATATTTGTCTTCTAAAATATTATGAGCCGGCTTTCTGGCACAGAGGTAGCGCGTCTTCCTCGTGTTCTGGGAGTCCCGGCTTGGGCATGGCTGTTCTTCTGTGTGCTATCTTTAAGATGTGTGACTCCTCCCCCCCCTGTAAAAATGGGCTGTGCAAGCAAATGTAGTGAGTGTGTAGCTAAGTCGTACTCTTGGCCTTTGCTGGCGCTACTTCAAAAACAAGAGACGCTCCTTTCGGCTTAAATCTGCTGTTGTATCAGCGGGGACTTGTTTATAGGCTAGTGCCATAAGTAACAACACTACAACAAAATATTATAAGAATGTGACTATAGTTTTAGTGACTGTTTTTCTATGCAGGATACATGATGAAAATGCTTTTAAATCAATTTACATTATGTACATGGTAACGCGAATGCTGTTTTAATAAAAAAAAAAATTGATAGATGTTTCCCACTTTACGATTGAAAGAATGCTCTTTATATCTTATTTGTACTATTGAAACAACTATTTTTTATGCTGTAAGGATGAATTAAAGGCTTCTACTTAAAAAGTAACATAATTCAGTCTGAATTCACCACCTTTCATAATTTTTTCGCAACCAAAATCAAATGTCACCGAGTGATTACAAACTTTTCCATAGCTCTAAATCATACCTAAAATAAAATATAATTTTTAAAGCACTTTTCCTTTGATTTGTTCAAGAAATAAAAGTCGAAAACCATTTTCGACCAATTTTTAAAGCATCGGGTAATTAGGGGTTAATTTATTCACTAAAGCAAAATTCGCTTGTTTATTTTTATTAAAAGATTACTTTTATATAAAAAGGTTATTTCTTTCCTTGTATGAAGAAGTATATATTTCCGATAATTTGTTATTTATGTATGTATGCATGAAAAATTGGAAACGAAGAACAAATTGGACGGAATCTTTAGGATAAGGATTCTCCTAATTTTTTTATCATTATTACTAAATTAATTGTTCTAAAAACTTACATTTGGAACAAAAGTATTACAATCAAAACCTCTCATGACCTTATCTCAATTGCAAATTTTCAGTATGTACCTAATTAAAGAAGACTAATAACAAAGCTTAATTTGTGTCGTCTGGCGGAGTAGTTAATGACTTCATTTCTTTTTATGTGCGAGTATTTTTTATCAGCAACTGATGAGAATTAATTGCAGTTATATCATTTTTATTACGTTATGGCCTATTTTTTAGAGATATGCACCTAATATTTTCGCATATTTTCCAGATATTACTAATAAAATTTTTAATTTAATAATAAAATATAATTTTTTGGAAATATGTGAATTAGTTTCATTATTTTCTGTTTTTCACTTTCTATAGATAAAATAAAATAAGGAGCTACAGATGAAGCATAATCATATTTGAGAAATTCGGCAAATTTTTTTATGTAAACTCTAAACATTTTATATTATTCAGTGTAGGATCAATAACCGAATTGAATATAAATCAATATAAACGTTTTTTAATCTTCGTTTCTTGAAATAAATCATATATTTTAATAAATTTATTATCACGATCAAAACATGAAATGAATGTTTTCCATCGCTTCTATTTTTTTTCTACAGACATTTCAAACAAATTCAGACTCGAAAACCATGTCTTTACCAAGAACCTCAAAGTCCATGAATGACTATTACTTTTTTCCTCTACTTTTGTTTGCTACTGAACGTAATTAGATATCAATATTTTTTCACTCCTGATTCTTCAGATGTGTCAGACATCTTGATCAATCAAATATCGTCATAGAAACATAAAATTTATGTTTCCCTTCTCTATTTTTTTCTTTTCAGCTGACACCTCAATTCGATTCAAATCCGAAATATTGAAAAACATGACATAACCCAGTCTCGGCAAGTCTATTAACGGACGTTACCTTTTTCATCAACTTTTGTTTGCTACTGAACGTAGATCAGTACAAAGAAATTTGCATTTCTGATTCTCGAAATGTGTCAGATATATTGATAAATTTTATATCGCAGTCAGTACCTAAAATAAATGTTTTCCAACGCCTCTATTTTTTTCTCACCTCTATTCACACCCGAAATATTGATAACATGCCCTAGCCCAGCCTCGCAAGTCTGTCAATGGACATTTCTTTTTTTACTTCTGCGTTTACTTGCCACAGGACGTAAATCAATATCAATGCTCTCACTATTTCGATTCTTGAAATACATCAGACATCTTGATAAATTTAATATCGCGACAGGGACATAAAATGAATGTTTACCATCTCTTCGATTGACGCACGAGTGATATTTTTATCGTGCTTACTTTTCTTAGACCCGACGGGAGTGTGATTTCACCCATTACCTTCTGTCTTATCGAACAAACGAACACAACAAGTTTGTTTTCCACGACAAATCAAACGGCACGCGCACAACCATGTTCTCTGGGATTGAATTTCAGATTTGTCCTACCCTTGTTCTACCCTGGGTCTATTCCCTCCCTCACCCCCCCCCCTTTTGATAAAAATATGAAACCTATCTTTAACAAAAAATTATCTTGATACCGTATTTTTTCCTGGTTGTCCGTTTTGTCCTTTTGCAACGAACACACACTCGTTAATTAATTCACGTGTTTATCTACATCAAAAGATAATCTTGATATCGAGTTTTATTTCCCTGTTCGGAATGTCCTTATCTTTCAGAAACGCACACGTTTCTTGACCCGTGAGTTCGATACCATTTTTGGCCGAATTACGTCAAAAAAGCAAAACGGATAGAAAAACAAACTGATTTTTTTATTAAAAGGCAATTCTATTTGGGAGAATTAATTGTCCTACCTACCATTAATATTCTTTTTCTTTTGGAGTATACTCCCCTCCCCTACTGATTGTTTCAGAAGAGGTACATAGTCGATATAACACTGAAATGGACCAAATCAAAAGGAAAAGAAAATGCGTTTTATTTGTTCGAAAATGCTAACAGGATAAATGTCGCCTTTTAATAGCGTCCCCTCTAATCATGGCTCAAAAGTTAATTTCTACACAGTTACGAAATAAATACATTTGCAGTTGGAAAAATGCTCTAAGCGATAAAAAGAATTATGTTTTTTGCTGTATTAATTAACAAATTTACTCCTACAAAAGCCGGCTCTCTGGAACAGAGGTAGCACGTCTTCCTCGTATTCTGGAGGTCCCGGGTTCGAATACCGGTTCAAGCATGGTTGTTGTTCTGTGAGATGTGTGACTGTACTCCCGTGTAAAAAGGGGCTGTACAAGCAAATTTGGTGAGTGTATAGCTAAGTCGTACTCTTTGCCTTAGTTAGCGCTGCTTCAAAAACAAGAGACTTTTCTTTCGGCTTAAATCTGCTGCTGTATCAGCGGGGGGCTTGTCCATAGGAAAGTACTATAAGTAACAACAACTCCTAGAAAAATTACAAAATCTAAATAGTTACACAGGTCTCCGATTATATTAGCCATTCTAGAAAATTCTTTTGTTGCATTAACATATGAAAAAACAAAGAAAAATAGCTCCTACTTTTCTGCAACTGAAAATGACCGACTTATGAAACTTTAAGTATCTCTATTTTAGATTATTTCAAACCATTTCAATGTCTGACTCTAGGATGATACGCCAATCGACGCACAGCATTTTTTAGAGCTGGCTGTTGATTGCTCTAAAATAATAAAACTCAGGTAGTTTTGGTTGTAGATAAGAGATATTCTTCTTCCACTTTAGAATATTAAACTGTCAATAATATTTTATTAAATATGATTGATACTGGATAGAAAGAAAGATAGGAAATTTTTCCAGCAGGATATTTATTGACTCAAATAACATAAAAGAGAGTTCTTTACGTCATATAGGGTTTTATCGTATCTTTATTGGTTAAGAAATTATTTACTGGGCCACTATTAGAGCTGATATCTTGTATATAAATCAAAGCGTAATACCGAAGGATTACTATTTTTAGTACTTAGGATACGAATTCAGCTGCAATTCATATGGCATTATTTCTGAATAGTTTTAAAACTTACATCTTTGTTCAGTTCTCCGACTCTATTACTCAGTTTCAGGAAAATATTTTTGATAACATAACATTTTAAAAAATAGAAACTTTCCACTCTTTTGTGACCAAAATTTGATGAATCTCAAAGTTGTGACTTTCATCACTTTAGACGCTTTTAAGGCACTTCAATGGTTACATTGAGGACGATAAATGCGCAACTCTTCTTTGAGTCGACTGATGATTGGCCAATAGAGACGGAATTCAAACTTCATAACTCGGTCAGTTTTAGTTACAGAATATAAGATTTTTTTATTTAATATATTGGAGTATCAAAAATATTTTCTTGATACGATTAACAGAACTGAGAAACTTAATAAAAAATTTGACTGCGTAATTTTTTCAGTAATACGTATAACAATTGAAATTACTCTACATTCTAAATTACTCTACATTTTCTATTCATTAGATCTTCTGCTTCATTGTAACTGGTTTTCCTGAAGGCTTCGATTTTCTCGCAGATCAATATACTGTGTCGGCAGATTCATTTCTGAAACTATATAAGCTCAAAATACTTTCTCGCGGTCTTTTCTTTCTACCTTTGACCATTTTAATTAGTTTGTTGCACTGCCCTTGTTATAGCTTTAACAAGAAACTTGGAATAGAGATAAAAATAAGAATAATGCAATAAAATCACGAAGAAAACTCAAACCTGTTTTTTAAAAATGTTTTACATGTATTTATTGAAAGAAACCACTCAAAATATAACTTATCACTTTATTTAAGACATTTTTTAATAGGGAATATATGCCTACGATGATTTAGAACTGAGCTTTTGAACTATAATTAAAAAGGGTACTCTGTATTGTCATTATACAACATATGATGTGTACAAACTCACATGATTAATTATTTCTATCCCAGAGAGGACATTTTCCAACAACTTGAGCATATTACCTTATTTTTCTTTATCCTAAGACATGGTCATTTTTAGTTACTTATCTACAATATATAAAAAAACTAACCTTATACCAAATATTCTTTCGTTTTATCTGTAGTTCTTTTTACCTTCAAGAAATCTCCACGTTATTTTACACGTGAGTTTCAAAACTTTTCTAGCCAATTTAGGTCAACAAAAATACGTATAAGCAAATAAGTTAAGCATTTTTTAACTTTGAAGTCTGATACAAATATCTGTTCGCTTCGCTTCTTTTATTCTATTTCCAAACATTGACGGTGCCCCTCCGTGTTCGTTTCAGAAAAGACACATGCTTTATATCTACATAAGAAGATTATCTTGATACAGATTTTTCGCTGTTTGTTCGATATGTACTCTTATCACCCAGAAACACAAACGTTACTACACCCGTGAATTCGATGCTGTTTCCAGTCAAAACATGCTACAGAAAAAATTTATCCACGTAGTAACAGTGGGGAAAATTTATAATCCAAAAGAATCGTGTTTTTATATATATATAAGCTCATTATTATTATTATTATTCTTTGTTTCAGATCTAGGTATTTAACTTTTATCGGGTATTTTTGCGAAGTGATATAAAAATAAAAAGATTAATTTCATATACATTATTGGTAGGATTTAAAGGTTTTTAAAGTTTGTCTTTCTTATCGGAGGTGTATTTTAAAGTTCGAAGGAGCACACATGTCATTTAATCATTAAATTAGATACTGCACTTTGAAAGCTTTTAGTAGTTTCATTTATTTTATTGCTACATTTTGTTGCGCAAATATGTTATGGAATTCCCTTAGAGTGTATCCGTGGTAGCTTGGTGAATATTGAATACACTAAGTTATATTAATCTAAAATAAACATGTATTTATCCTCTTGACCCAAAATTATTAGTTAATAGACCAAATACGATCTATTTGCATATATGAATTAGATATCGACCGGCTTACGGTTGAGTGTTCTCCCTCGCAATTATTCAGAATTTCTCCCAGAATTTTGAATAAATTTGTGTTAGGTAATCAAAGTCAGGTAATCAGTGGAATACATTCAGCTATACCAATTTAAAGTAAATATCTATTTACCCTCTTTATACAAATTATTAGTTGCATACCCCAAATATGGACTAATTACATTTATGAATCAGATATAAATTATCGTTCGGTTGAGTGCTCTTATATACATTTTGTTCAGAATTTCTCCCAGAATCAATTTCAGGCGATCAATTTGTCTCTGAAAGTATCTCAGAATTACCTCACACACACCTAGTACGTCTACAGCTACAGTTGATTTTTCGGTCACCATTAGACCCTTCATTTCTGGACTAAATCTTAGAAACATAGGGAAAAGTAATGTAGTAAGTGTAGTAAGTGGAAATGAGTCCTTGAATAAATACGTTGCTCCGCTTGAGTTTGAACTGCGGTAAGATGAGAGGAAGGATTACTAGACTATCTTTTTTATCTGGCAAAGCTGACTTCATGACTAGAAAGTCATAGTTTCGGAATCCGATTCTATAAAAAATTCGTCTTTTATAAGGGCAAAGTGCCACTTTAATCCAACCAGTGTCAAAAGTATTCCCTCTGGTGTGGTGGTTTAGAAAATGTGTACGGCTCAGGTAGTTCTTTCATCATCGTTTGGCTCAGGTAATTCTCTCAACATCGTTCGGCTCAGGTAATTCTCTCATCGTCGTTCAGCTCAGGTAATTCTCTCAACATCGTTCAGCTCAGGTAATTCTCTAATCATCGTATCACATTAAGTTTCAAAGTAGTCTATTTGTCTCTTCAAAACTGAGCGGATCTCTTTCAACCTGCTTATAGAATCAAAAGTCACTTATATCATTGAATTAACGTTCAAAATTGAAGCAAGATAGGAGTTGTTTGGGGATAAGCGTCTTACTTTTTAACTGTGGCTGCATGATGAGGATCAGATGAGAGACCACAGCTTAACCTGCCAAGATGGCGTCATTGCAGTGTCTCGACTGCGGAAGCATAAAATCAAACATTCGAAGACAATTTCAAACATATTTTCAGTATCTTTCGGTGTCAAAATGTCGATATCGAAAATTCGAATATCCATATTAAACTAGACGTTTAGTCTCTAATATTTCAGTCCGGTTGCAATACTGAAAAGTATTTCTTTCATATTTAGAGAAGTGTGTCTATGGTTTTTATGACGATCTTTCAGCAAATATTTAAGTGTTGTGGCGAGCCTTTCATTTTACTGCTCAGATTTTGCTTATTTTTGGAGGGCATAAGCAATTTTGAATCGCTGTTTAAAATCAGAAGTAATGTATCGCACATGCATACCACATATCTTACTATGTACACATGCGCAGTTTGAATGTACTATTGCTATGCACACATACGCTTGGCCCTACTAGGCGCTACTGAAAAACAGGAGACGCTCAATCGGCTTAAATCGCTGAGAGGCCTGTCAGCGGGCGTGAAAAAGACTATGAGTAACAACAAATTATATCTCAAGGATCAATCTATTTTCTGGTCACTTAGTTTCCATCACCCTCATGGTGACCAATGAGTTAAGATAACAGTGTGAAGAAGAAAAAATAATGAAAATTTTGGATTCAAGTTTATTTGAGGAATCCTTATAAGTATCATTATTATTTTATAGTTATCCTTAATTTTTCATAAATAAATAACCGACGAATTTTATTAATTACTAGCTAAGAGCTTATTCAGAGAAAAAACGCAATATATAAGAATTTTGCTTCAATGTAAAGATGCGTGAATTTTAATTAGATTCCAGCATGATAAGACATACATTAGTTATCAGTTAAATTATTCTTTGAAACTAGAACCGGATTAAACTCTGTATAGACGCTTAATTTTTCTATGGATTTTTCCATTTTTTAGCATTTTCTAAATTCCAATTCTATGTTTGAAATATTCCAAAAAATAATTTAAAAAATAAAATATTTCATTCTAAAATTTATAGATCTATTTATAATTTTAAGTGTCAAGTTCCTGCACAATTTCAGAAGATCGCCCATTTCTTTACATTGAGGTTTTAGACAGGGTTTTCACGGTATTAAAAACTTAAATTCTGTGGTCGTATTAAGAATCAGAGACCCCCTCATCCGGTCAGGTGATATGTGGCATGGTGAATAGAGCAACTGGCCGAACTATATATTTTTGCTGGTCTTCGAGTCTCAAAACCTTTTAATTCTTCTATATATTTTTCTTTTTTTTTAACAATTTTTAAATTTCAATTGTATACTTGAAATATTCCAAAAAATATTTTTAAAAAATATTTCGGTCCAAAATTTATAGATTTATTTGTAATTTTAAGAGTTAAATTCATGCACGTGCAGAAGACCATACATTTCTTAGCATTGTGGTTTCAGACGAGGATTTCACCGAATTAAAAACTTAAATTTTGTGATCGTATTAAGAATCGTAGCCCCCCTTCCGGTCAGGTGGTATGTTGCGTGGTGGATAGAGCGGCTGGGCGAATTATACATTTTTGCTGGTCTGAAGTTGGATTCTCAAAACCTTTTAAGCAATGCAAAAACCACCACCACCACCAAACACACACACATTCTCCAATCCAAACTTCAAAAGTCATAATATTTTAAATAATTTAATTTCAATTTCAGCAGTTTATATTTAATTGCGAATGAAACACAGTTTTTTTTTTCAGTATTTCGGGTATAAAGAACTGAATAAAAATGTCTTGACTTAATTATTTTAATTTTTTTAAAACAAAATTGTCAAAAAATTTTAATTTTTCGTATTGCAATTCTTGCTAGTCAGTCAGCCAACAGCAAAATAATAATAATAATCTGGAAACAACTTTGAAATCATAAAAATTAAAAAATCCTAAGAATAGTATCCAAAAATTTAAATAGTATTTGATTTTTACTTGAATATGTTAAAATACATGATAATAGTAAATAAAGAGTAAGTATAAAATTAGAAAACCTGAAAATATGGCAAAACTTTTCTGAGCTTTCCAAACTTATGGGCTTCCAACGAATTGCCTATTCAACCTATTTGATAATCTCTCCCTCATTAAGCGTAGTATTTAAATGGTTTTTATAACAGTGAAGAAAAAGATAAATATCTTATTAGCCAGTCTCACGCAAAGATAATAACAGAACAATGAAAAAGCAACAGCACAATCTAAATTTTGGAAAACTTCACTTTACAAGTTTCAAACTCATTTTCAAAGCAAGTCGATGAGTCATATCCTTCTGCAGAAACATTAAATACTGCCACGATTTCCAAACATTCTGTTATATTATCTTCCGTAACATCAAATCCGGAAGACATGCACATGACCACTAACAGTATGAGAAGAAACTGTATGACCCAAGAACAAGACTGATGATTCATATAAGATCATCCAGGAAATACCTGCTGATATCGAACAACAAACACAACCTTCTATCAACTCTGCCTGTTTGGATAAGGTAACTCTCAAGTAAAAACTTAAAATGAGAGCCTTACGATAGTTGGATTTTAATATCTTCTATGATAGTACTTGTTTATATAGCTAGTACATTCAACGGCAGTTTGCTAAGCTCTTACAACGATTTCATATACTCTAGTCACATTATAAGGGAAGCAACTTTATTTCTTCTTGTTTTGTCTCCTTAAATTTTTTATGTTTTTGAATTTTATCAAATTTGAGAGCTTGAAATATTTTTGCTTGGGTATTACATGCTTCCTAATTTTGCCAAAATCACTTTAATTTCATTTTTAACCACACTTTATTTATTACAATGAACTACTTTAATTTCAGTTTTAACCACACTTTATTTATTACAATGAACTACTTTAATTTCAGTTTTAACCACACTTTATTACAATGAACTACTTTAATTTTAGCTTTAACCACTCTTAATTTATTACAAAGATAGAATTTTACTGGGTACTAGCTGGAACCCGATACGTTGCTGCCGCAGAAGAAATAATTTTAGAAATATCGTTTGAAATTTGAAATAGTTATTTTAAGGGACCCAATTTTATTTCTTCTTGTTTTGTCTACTTAATTTTTTTATGTTTTTGAATTTTATCAAACTTGAGAGCTTGAATTATTTTTACTTTGATATTATATAAATCCTAATTTTGCATAAATTACTTTATTACAGTTTTAACTACACTTTATTTATTACAATGAAAGAATTTTATTGGGTACTAGCTGGTACCCGACGCGTTGCTACAGCAGAAAAAATAATTTTAGAAATATCGTTTGAAATTTGAAATAGTTATTATAAGGAATTCAACTTCATTTCTTCTTGTTTTGCTTCCTTAATTTTTTATGTTTTTGAATTTTATCAAATTTGAGAGCTTGAAGTATTTTGGCATTACATGCTTCTTATTTTTACCAAAATTACTTTAATTTCAGTTTTATCCACACTTTATTTATTACAGTGGTGGAATTTTACTGGGAACTAGCTGGTACCCGGCGCGTTACTGACGAAATAATTTTAAAAATATCGTTTGAAATTTGATATACTTATTATAAGGAAAACAAATTTATTTCTTCTTGTTTTGTCTCCTTAAATTTTTTGTGTTTTTGAATTTTATCAAATTTGAGAGCATGAAGTAATTTTAATTTTAGTATTATATACTACTTAATTTTTCCAAAATTACTTAATTTTAGTTTTAAACGTACTTAATTTTTTAAAAAAATTAAGAAATTTTATTGGGTACTAGCTGGTACCTGGCGGCTAGCTGCCCCATAAGAAATAATTTTGGAAATATCATTTGAAATGTGAAATCACTATCTTGTTTAATTCGGAATTATAGAAAGAATAATATTTATTTATTATTGAAGTGCTTTAGGATAGATAATATTTTTTGTTTCTCCGTCTTCAGCAAAAACGAATAAATATCTTGGCTATCCGACTCATGAGTATCCAACATACAACGGGCCATGTGAAAAACATGGGTTTTCTAGGTTCAAAGCAATAAATTTATCGCCATCGGATGAACAGTACAGCAGCGCATAAAATACGAACAAACAAAAACTCATTTTTATATATTAGGTATAATATATTAATTGTACTATGCTTATAACTTTCGTGCAAGCGCGAGCAACAGACAAAATTTTATCACAATTGGATGAACAGTACGGAAACGCATAAAATACGAACTAACAAAAATTCGTTTTTATATATTGGGTATAATATATTAATTGTACTATACTTATAACTTCCGCGCAAGTGCATGCAATAGACAAAGTTTTGTCACAATTGGATGAACGAAATGTATAAAATACGAAAAACCAAAAATTCATTTTTATATATTAGATTTCACATTTCTAAATAGAGTCATATCCTAATCATAATTTTAGGGTACAGAGTACATAATTTTAGGGTTTAGATATACAGAGAATCATATATGGTTCTCTGTATATCTGGTCATTACGTTTTTTATATACCTGCCTACCAACACTCCAACTAAAATTTCCCAATGTTATAAAGGCTACAGTGAATCAAATATAATCGGCGGATTGTAGGAAAACACAACGTAGCGTCTTAGTGAAGCTTTTACAAAAAGATAGCTTTAGTCTACAGCTAAGAAGTCACGTTTCATGGTTCGTGAAGCTGTTATTTGGAATGACATTTGCCCTTTATCAAAATCTCATATTGAACTCGAGAAATCATTGACACGACAGTTTTAAATCTTTTGAGTTGAAAAAACTCGACTTTTCTTCTAGCAAATTTGCAACTTCATTTACTTTTGAAGAATTGAGAAATACTGACATTACCGGGGAAAATTATTTAAGTAGATAAAAACACAAGTGTCGTTTACCTCAAAAACTACTGATCATTAAGATTCTTAGCAACACTATTGGATATTGAATACCTTTACCAAAATATCAGCAATTACCTCGGTTAAGACACTCTGTAAGCAGTGGACGATTCAATAAAGATGTGGATAATAAATTTTTTTTGCCCGATAAGCTACTGAAAAGGGAGAGATCGAGTTAAATCACTAGTATTTCTCTTTTTTTAATTGACACGAAAATGCACCTGACAGAATATTGCAAGCATTTATAGCGCATTAACCCTTTCAGCCGACAGGTCACTTTTATCATTGATCATTCTAATGCGTTTCAGAGAGATAACATTACTTCGGCTGGCGTTTGAAATGTCACTCTAGGTATTATATATGCTTTTAGCAACGGTTTTATCGTACTTTAAGCCTAAAATGATGCAAAAACCCACTTTGGAGATGAAACACCTTTCATAGAAGACAAATTTAAGGCACATATCACATCTGCGTGAAATGAAAAATGCAGGCGAAAATCCAATATATTACGAAAGAAACTGGTAAAAGGGTTATCACACTTTATAAATATATGTAGGCTGAAAGAGCAAAGTCGTCCCTAGGTTTTCAAAAAAAGATTATTATATTTGTGCAGCATCGCTTAATAAGATCATACCACATCGCATTGGAAAAACACAGTTTTTCACAACAAATAATAAATAATTCTAAATTTCTTTTCTTTTCTTTTTCAATTCCTACTACTACTACTCTCTCTCTCTTTCTCTCTCTCTCTCTCTCTCTCTATATATATATATATATATATATATAGTTCAAATTTTCATTCGTTAACAAAATACTTTATATTCAGCCACTCAAGTTCAAGTATATTTTTTAAAATTTGTAATAGATGACATTTGATGTTAATACAGTTTTTTTCAAATACTAATTTTCTCGCCTTCATAGTAGTTCTTTATGTTTGCTGCAATCGTTAGGTCGGGATAGTCTGGTTGGCAGGGCGTTGAATTCGCATACCTTGTACTAGGAATTCGAACTTGGTCGCAAAGTTCTCCATGTAGGGAGTTATGCTAGTGGGGGTACTGAGTCAAAGGTGATCGTTATCCGGGTGCTCAGGGATCCATACCCCCAGAAGCTTCTGGACCCCTCCTTCTCTTGTAAAAGGAACACGAGAACAACAATTGTAATTATTTAATATAAATTTTCTTTGTTAACCTAAGTAGGAATTGATTTTTTTAAATTGTTTTTTTATATTACTTTTTTACTTTTACATATACGAAATATACAAATAGAGCCGGCTCCTGGCACAGAGGTAGCGTGTCTTCCTCGTGTTCTGGAAGTCCCGGCTTGGGCATGGTTGTTCTTCTGTGTGCTATCTGTGAGATGTGTGACTGTGCCTCCCTGTAAAAAGGGGCTGTGCAAGCAAATGTGGTGAGTGTGTAGCTAAATCGACTCTTGGCCCCAGTTGGTGCTTCTTCGAAAAACAAGAAACTGTATTAGCGTGGGGGGGGCTTGTCCATGGCAAGTGCCAAACGTAACAGCAACATACAATTAGAAATTATTGTAACCTTAAAAAAGTTTAACCTCGAGATCTTGTCGAAACTCAACATTTTACATCATCCCGAGTTCGAAAGACACATTTCTAGAATCAGACGTCTGAGAAAGCGATAAGCCAAAAAACACTTAAAGAACTAGCTGAAGTAGTCTCCCCTGAAATTTCTCGGGACCTTAATAAACCTACATTAATAAACATGTTATTCAACAGAACGCTTTACTTGGAATTGCTTTTAGTTTATTTACATTAAAGTCCCATTGTGAAGCAACACTAGGACTATTTTGGAACAAACCTCGTAATTTTGAACCGCTATCAGATGGCGAGGATGACACCTGAGCTGGCACCCCCTCTCCACATCACGCCAGCGGGAGGACCTTTGGCCATTATAGATTTAACGTTCAACTGACCTCCTTACACGACGGTTTTTCGGTGGGATTGGGTCTCGAATTTGAAACACTTCGGCTCACAAACCGAGACCTTACCATCAGGCCACCGCTATTCCCTTGGCATTGCGTAAAATAGTTACGAAGTATTTATCTATGACTTGAATATAGCATTTTTACTAATTCTATCGTGTGATCTTTGGCGAGTTATTTGGCGATTAAAAGTATACGGTTAGTAATATCCGAAAATCGAATTTGTTTTTTAGGCGCGTCTTGTCCGACTGATTGAAACAAAAATTTGACATAGAACTACAATTGCAGTCGCCAATTCTCATAGAAAATTTGATATATATAAGTCATTGCGTCTTTGAGATATCGGTTTTGCATGTTTCTGAGGGTACAGACCGACAGAAAGCCAATGCTTTACTGGATTTCCTTTCTCTATAATAATATATGATAAAGTAGAAACATGGTATTTGGCACGTGATCTTTATATCAATTTCGTGAATTTCTATAAAATTTTTAAAAAAATTCATTCACTTGAAGTCCGATTATAAGTGAAAACAATAACTAAAACAAGTAATATAAAAAAAAACCATTTTTTAAAATCAATTTCTACTTTGGATATTAGGAAAAATTCAGGAAGTTAAGAAAAATGTTAGTTACTTTTTAATAAAAAATTACAAGTGTTGCTGTCGTGCTCTGCTTTACAACGGAAGGGGGGACTGCACTAGCTTCTGAGGGTATGGACCCCTGAGTACCCGAAAAAAGATCACCATCGACTCAATACATCAGTGGTATAAACCCCAACATGGAGAACTTTGTGACCAGGTTCGAACTCTTAGCACAAGGGATGCATATCCAACGCCCTACGACCTACAGTTGCTACTGACCTACGACCTGACAATTGCAACAACTATAAAAAACTGCTATAAAGGCGAGAACATTTGTTTTTAATTTATTAATAAAATTTAATGAATAATTATTTGAAAAAAGGGAATTAACATGACATGCCATCTTATGCAAGTTTTAAAAAATTTACTAGAACTTGAGTGGATTCATAAAAAGTATTTTATTAACGATTGAAAATTTGAACTATATATATATATATATATATATATGGGGAGATAGTGAGTTAATAGTAGGAATTGGAAAATTAAGGAATTACATGAATAAAACTTAATACACACATTTAACATCCCAAACACGACAGATATGAAAGTTTAAATTATATTTGTCAAGGAATTGACCGCCTGTCATTTTGTAATTTCGTATCCATGTAAAGGTGAAAATTTTGAAAGCTAATGATTTAGTTAAATGAAATTTGGTACACAGTTTTAGCATCTAAAGTGTAGATTCGTATCAAGTCTTAAACTAAATCTGTCAACGAAATCTATGCATTCGCATGCTCGAAAACACGGTGATTCAGAAACGGAAAATTTTGAACGAATACAAATTTGTGTATGATCTAGTTACTAAAATTGCAGTTCTATGTCAATTTTTGGTTTCATTCGATAGAAATAAAAGGCGCCTAAAAGGTTTAATCGAGTTTCTTTGCTTTATTACGAAGCTCAAAATGCTTATATACCGGAATTTAAAAATAAAAATGTGAGCACTTTTTCCCCGACTTTATCAAGAAATAAGAATTTTTATTCAGGATGGAGGTAAGACAACACTTTTTATTGACAAATATGCTAGAAAATTTGAGGAAGACTTATTAATAGACTAGATGTGAAATCGCTAATTTATTCCTAATAGAAGCATGAGACATATTAATACTAGAAATGAAAAAATTCAGATGTATTCGTCATCTGTTGGTTGCAAAAAATTTGGTTTCATTCTAACTCCGACGGCATTTTAAAAACTTTGAAAAAAAGTGTTGCTTTTTTAATGACAATTTATATATTAATAAACTTTTTAGATGCAGATTTGTAATCTTTGAGAAATATAAAATATTAAAAAAAATTATGTACTCCCATTAAAACTTTACTTTTCAGTTTCAACGGTATAAAAATGGGGAATTTAAGGAAAGTAGACACTTGCATCATTTTTAATGGGGTGCTTTACAAATCAAATATAAGTGCGATTTTAGTTTTAAATTCAAATAATAAAAAGGGGGAGAAAAATTAATACCCTACCCTTAGCATTATTTAGATTTATTAAACCCCTGATGATAAAAGAGAGGTCGAGAAAATAATATTATGGTCGGCATTCATACAGGTATTTCCTAGGTCAGAGTTTAGTTTTGAAATTACTCGAAATTAGAATGGGTTAAGAGTGGTTTAGTAATAATAACTTTTACCTGTTTTTGTTTAAATATCAAATAACACAACATTTAAATTTTGGGAATGTACCTTTTTAACTCTTTCATGAAAGAATACATAAAATAATTTATGTATTTATGAATTAATTGATAATTTTTATATCGAATTACTGCGTCTTTGAATGATTTAATTTTATTTTGTAAGGTTAAGAAACGATAATTTAATCCCTTTATGACGCACGTATACGGTGCTTAAGGGGTTAATGTCCAGAATAATCAAGAGGGTAATTATGAGCTATGAAGCGACGATACCTGCGTATGAACGGTACCTGAGTTAGTACCCTATTTTCTAAACTTCAAATTACACTCCCGAGATTGGATCACTTAGTCATCGTACCCGATCTTCCCACGTGCATAGAATCCTCGATTTTTAAACTTATCAGTTTAAATTAAATCATTTAAAGAAACTCTAAACCGATATAAAAATAATCAATTAATCCATAAGTATAAACTTACACAAATATTTCGAATTATTTAATTTTATTTCATAAAAATAATCAATTAATCCATGAGTATAATCTAACACTTAAGTGTTTTGAATAATTTAATTTTATTTTAGAAAAATAATTAATTAATCCATAAGTATAAACTAACAATTAAGTATTTTGAATTATTTAATTTTATTCCATAAAAGTAATCAATT